>AWOL01S0056545.1:8006-19708 GCA_000715115.1 Nicotiana otophora | reverse complement strand
CTAGAGGTCCAATAAAATAATATAATAATTTATAACAGATATGAAGTGCACAACGATAGTGGGGTAAATCTGTAAGTTACATAATCTTTCAAATATTTCTTTTAAAGTATAAATTTCTCGATCTTGTATTCTACCTTAACAACTCAAAAAATGACAAGTTCCAATATCAAATAAATAAAGAATACCATATAGAATGCCGCGCAGCAGTGGAAAGATTATCTCATGAATATTCGGACTACTAGCGATATAACCTATGTTTTGCCGAGTTTGTTCGGCCCGATCCAGAATAATGTGTACACTGCCGGGGTCGAGCGGCACGAACCATAGATGCATCTATTATACTGTCGGGGCGTTCGGACCGCTCCACAAGAAAGGAAGAAAGTTACTGAATTACGAGACACATGCTTACAATACAGTACATGTGCACAAAATGAATATAATCTTTACCGTTTCTCAAATAAATCGCCCACAACTCAAAGTGTTAAGGCTCGGCCTAGTATACATATATTTATTTCTAAATCAAATTCAGTTATAACTTTAATTAATTAAGTCAGCAGAACTAGTTCAAATAATTCAGTTATTACATGATAAAGTCCTAGTCTAACCGGACATAAACATGTTTTAGTTACGTATGGACTCTCGTCACCTCGTGCGTACGTAGCACCCACAACTAGTTGCAAATAACAATGAATATCACCTAGGGGTAGTTTCCCCCTCACAAGGTTAGACATGAGACTTACCTCGCTCCGAAGTTCCATAACCGGATCCAATGCCTCTCTAACATCTCAACTCAAAACCAAACGTCTCGAAACTAGTCAAACCACATGTAATTCAATCAAAACATACTCCAATGCTTACAATTTAGCAATTTATAAAAATTTCTAACTTTGCTCGAAAGTCAATAAAATCAATCCCCGGGCCCACGTGCTCGAATTTTCAAAATTTTTGAAGATAAACTTTACCCATAACACCACGAACTCAAATATATAATTTATTCTAAATTTCATGTCCAATTTCATGGTCAAAATCTAAAAATACCAATTTATAGGTTTTCACTCAAAATCTCAAATTTCCTCAAATTTTCATGCTTAAATCCATATATAAACTATGTATTTAACTCACAATGTGAAGAAATTACTTACCCCATAATAAATGACAAAGATGGCACTCCAAAATCGGCTCCCATGGACGAAATGAAGTGGAATTGAGCCAAACCCCCGTTTTAAAACAAACACATTGCCCAGCCCGACCTTCGCACATGCGGAACAGTAGCCGCTTCGGCGGCTCCGCTTCTGCAGAAGCTTCCTCGCAGATGTGGTTTCCCCCAAGGCCAATTTTTTCCGCTTCTGCGGCCATCCAACCGCAGGTGCGCATCCGCTTCTGCGGAAATCCTTTGCACCTGCGGACACCCCAGCTCGAGCACCACTCCGCACCTGCGCGCCCATGACTGCACCTACGGCTCCGCAGGTGCGCTACAGCACCCGCACCTGCGATCATCCAGCCCCAGACCACTTCTGTTTCGGCGCTTCTCCGACCGCATCTGCGAGCCCGCGAGTGCGGCAAATTCCTCTTACCTGCGAATCCCATCCAGCCTTGCTCCCTACCGTTTCTGCGGTCTCGCACCTACGGCCATAACCTCGTAGATGCAATCGCACCAGAAGCCTTAAGCTTCAGCAGTTCTTCCAAGTCTAAACTCGATCCGTTTCCAATCTAATCCGCACCTGAGGCCTCCGGGACCCCGTCCAAACATACCAACACATCCCATAACACGATACGGACTTAGTCGAAACCTCGAATCACGTCAAACAACATCAAAATTATAAATCGACGATCGAAATACTTCTTTACTTTCAAACTTCGACGAACGCGTCCGAACTATACCAAAACATTCCGGAATAATGCCAAACTTTGTGTGCAAGTCACAAATCATGATACGAACCTATTCCAAGGCTCGGGACATCAAATGGACATTGATAACACCAAAGTCCACTTCAAACCAAACTTAGGAAATTCTAAATCCTTCCAAATGCCAACTTTCCACAATAAGCGTCGAAATGCTTCCGGACCACCCGATACTCAACTCGGACATACGCCCAAGTCCGAAATCATCATACGAACCTATTAGGACTATCAAATCCCGATTCTAAGGTCGTTAACTCAAACGTCAAACCTTAGTCAATTCTTCCAACTCAAAGCTTCCGAAATTAGACTTTTCTTTCCAAATCAACTCCGAACTTCCCGAAATTAAATTCTGACCACACGTACAAGTCATAATACCTGAAGTGAAGCTACTCAAGGCCTCAAACCGCCAAACGACGCGTTAGATCTCAAAATAACTGGTCGGGTCATTACATTCTCCCTCACTTAAATATATGTTCGTCCTCGAACGTGCTAGGGACTGCTCCGGAGTTATCCAAAATCACTGGTTAACACCTCGTGCACCTACCTGTGCCACCACAACCCAGTTGAGACCATTAGTTTGAGCCAGACTGAAGATCCTCCCTTTTATTTAGTCAATGAGCCTTAGAACCAAATTCCAACCTCTGAATTCCTCTACAAGACCTGATTCTAACATACAAACATCGTATCAGTCGCTACACACTGTACCAAAACATGATCATGCATCCACGTTGAAATAACACCCTGCACCACATAAGTTGGTTGCCCATAATAACATCCTCCGACTGCAATAGCTGAAATTTCACGAATCAGATGCCTGCAATATGCCACACGACGCATATAAGTCCTGTTCTAACTCTCGAAATAATGCCACGATGGAAGAGATGTGTAGAAACTAATAACCACCTGCAGAATCAACAAATCGTGGAGTCTCTTCTCCTGACAAGAATCATTACCTCATTCTGAATTGAATAACGACATTTGCTCTTTAATATACCCCACATAACTCCGATCGTAGTGATCTTGGGTCCAATAACCTCGTATCACCAATCCAAGATGCTCAGGCAATAAGCCATCTCAGACACTGCCAAAAGTCTTATATGACGCCCACAATGCGCCAACAAGCTACAAACTCGAATGTGTACATAAGAAAAAACGAACTCTACAAAAGGACTGCCCAACCCTCGTAACGAACAAAACAGCCGAATAGATGATGTGAACCTACCTCAAGGATGAAAAACAAGACACACAAAATGAGTGTAAGGAACTATGCTCAACATCTCGCTATTGCGGCGTGCAACCCGATCCAATATGACATTGTTGCAGCGTGTAACCCAATCCAAATATGACAATCTTACGATGTGCAACCCGATCCACATAACATGCCCGTGACGGCGTGCCACCTGATCCAAACAATATACACGTGGCGGCGTGCCACCTGATTTGCACATAAAAATCAAGAAGAAAACACACATCAAGCCGTAATGCTTATACTTACGAAATGCCCTAATATCGAGCACAAGCACGCCAAGTGCATAATCCAAATCCTGGGGAAACGAATAGTGCCATACGCTACGAAACCCAAGCACAACTAAGGTGCGATATATGACATGCATCTCGAGAGTCATCCTAATCATATAACACCACAAGCTACACATGACCTATTGCTCCAAACGCACATGCAAGTATACGTGGTCGACAAGTAATATAGGATTCTAAGTCCAGATGTCGTACCCACAAGGACTTGTGATTAACTATTTACTAAATTAAACTAAGATAATTAATCTACTCAAGCGATTTTCTAAAGTGTGATTATTTAACTACAACTAATTTAGAGTAGCAAACAAAGAGATTAAAGAAAACAAGTTGGCAATATTAAAGACGAATTCAATTGGAGAAAATATTCCAGAGTTATGGGTTAGCTAATAATCCCGTTGAGTTTTCTACTTAAATTGTCAAATTAATTTATCTGGTTTATTGATTGACATGGTTAATATTGCTCGTAGCCTTCTCCCGAAGTACTAATCGCCTATTCAAGATAACCTAACGCCTATATTCCTATGGAATTAAGATTAACAAGAACGTATTAATAATTCCTGTATAATAACCAAGCAAGGCGATTAGGTATATTCCTATCCTAACTGCAAATCCGTTCCCGATACTCGAGGTCAAGATCTTGCTCTACTCAATCTTATGCAATCTAAAATTCCCTCTCCCGAGTTCAATTCTAGATTCATAGATAGTATTTAATTGGTGATCAAGCAATCAAATAATTAAGCGCAAGATTGAATAAATAAACCAATATGATAAAATAATAAGAACAATTCAAGCTTCAAACTACAATGTTCATATAGCACCCAAAACTCTAGAATTAATAAACTATGAGATTAAAGGAAGGGAGGAGAAGATAAACTAGTTAGAAGCCTCCTCCAAGCGTGGTGTGTGTTCCTCCACGTGAATTCTCCTTCAAAGTATGTTAGATATCCTCCAAATTAGGTTTAGGACCCTTTTTTTACGAGTTGGGATCATGTAGGGCCGAAATAACCTTGTCCCAAATGAAGTAGAAAAATCCTGCAATCGCAGTGTCCAGACCAGCGCCTAGCGCTGGCCCTGGCACAGAAACCAGTATGTTTTCCGCCTCCAATTCTTTCTTTGCTGCGAGGTATGTTTTCTTTGCCTTCTTTAATTCTTTGCTTGGAATGTATTTCCTTCGCTTTTTTGTCTTTCATTTGGGGGGACAAACACCAAAGGGTGTCCCCCTTTTTTTATTCTTTTAATTTTCTTTCTTTTTCTTCCATATTTTATTCAATTTTGCTCCAAATCTCGTCATCTTCACACTGCTTTATTCTTACATAGTTAAAATATAATATTAAGCACAATGTTATGTAATTAATACTCAAAAATTGGTTAAAAATACTAGAATGTGAGGCAACAATAGTTAAATATATGCATGTTTGGCCAAACATCAACACCCTACACTTAGACTCTTGCTCGTCCTCGAGTAAGCATTAAAATCAGTCTCAATAAATCAAGCCTAGAAATACCACCACTTCGGTTGATACTAGCAATTAGGCTCTATAGCAACTCAAACCATCAGATATACACTTCCTGATCATCGTGCAAGATACACAGGTCACAAACAAACAACAAACTCCTAACCTTCTAACCTTAGAGAGGGACTCTAACTCACCAAATTTAAGCTCGCTCACCTACTCTGTCAAATAAAGCTAATAACATCACCTATCTATCATGAAACAAGTGCCCTCACAAGAATAAATAGTCCATACACTCAAATCAAAGAATGAATATAATTTAAGGACTTAGCATCAAAGAACAACTCTCGCACTCACAAACGAATTCATATGTATGCACAAAGAACCATAGGCTTGCCCATTATGTACATCTCTACTAATTAAGTATGCTCGAATAGAATCAAATAGTACTTTAACGGGTTGAAATGTTGGTTAGGGGACGGGTAGGAAAATTATATAATAGTGACTTATACTTCCCTAAGCACTTTGCACTTTTAGACTTCATCGTCCATTATTTTCTACTCCTTACTTTATTTTTCAGCCCTCCATTCATCAATTGTTTCACATGTATTTCCCTCATATCAAGAACGTTTTATTTTTTTTACAACAATTTTTCGTTCTTTTTTTCATATATTTTTCTAGAGGGCCTTTACATCACTTTTCAGCTATCGTTGGTCACCAGTTTTCACTTAATCATCCCTTTCTTTAAATTTATCAATTAATATCACAGTCTAAGCAACAATGCTCAAGGAAGTAGGGTGCAAAAACTAGGGATTCAACTAAAGAATCAAGGCAAAATATGGCTTCCAAACAAAAGGCTACTGGCTCAAATGGCTAACTAGTGGTACAGTATTTGAAAAGGCTAAAATTCACAAGACATATCAAAGAAAGCCTATTATCATCTTCTAAACAGAGCAACACTTTTATTTTGCTTCAATAACATGCATGGCAAGTTCTAGACTAAGATGCAAAACATAAAATATATGTAAGAGATTCTCATCCCAAATGGCACAAGTATCAATCAAGATGGATTAATTCTACTCTAAGACAGACATGATTATAGAGAACAACAAAATAAGAATAAGCTATATACAGAGTCACAACCCTGAGCTTAGGTGTCAGAAAGTCTGATATTTTATTCATTACTCAAGCAGTCAGAGGAAAGTACTACTCAAGCTCAGGCCTAAATATGCTAGTATCTAACAACTAACAAAAGGTTTTCTTTTCCCTCTTTTTCTACTCCTAAAAACAATCTAATCCTGAAAATAAAAAATAAAAACTTACCGGTTCAAGTTACATTCCCTGAAAAAGAACTGATGCACAAAAAAATATCAAGGGGGATTATTATCTAACTAGAACAAAAATAAAATATTTTTAGATTTTTTATTGGAATTTAATCCCTCAAGAAAGCTGTCCACAAAATCCATCGTCGGGAAAAGTCCAAGTTTTCTATAAAAAAAATTAATTTTCATTTTTTTTTATTACACAAAAACTAGTACACTAAGAAAGAGTACTACAACTAAACTAGGATAGCATGGAAAATTATCTAAACAATCTCCTCACCCCACACTTAAAATTGTGCAATGTCCTCAATACACATAATAAATAAATAGAGGGTAAAAGAAACTCACTGATAGGTCGAATGCGGAAGTATTAGCAGCTCATGGGATACTCAGACTTTTTCCAAGTATGGTCCTTTGTGCTGGCACCCTACACTTAGTTCCAATCACCTGCTTGCTTTTGCACACGCCTACTGGCATTTATTTCATGCTCCTACTCCTACAAAACACAAAAATAACACTAAAAAAATAACACAGTAAAATAAATAAACAAAAGTAAAAAGAAAAAAATAAAATTAGGTTGTCTCCCAACACGCGCTTGATGTAACGTCGCAACACAAAGCCATTACTTTCACCACTTTTTCTTCCACTTTGAGAATATGAATTGTGCCTCCAATTTTGTATCAATTTTACTATTACGTTCCTGGGGTGGTGGTACGAAAATAAAGGAACCAAGCAACAGATATCGCATCTTGCATTTCTTGGCCCTTAAGTGAGGTATGTCGTTTTGCCTTTTTGATGTGGCAAAATTTAGAATGTAAGGGTCTTGTTCTTCATATATACATATCTCAAAAGGCTCAATCTCCATGTCTCCATCAAAACATAATGTAGAAAAATGTTTAGAATGAGGACCAACACGCCCCAACTCCAAAACTCTATTATTTTTTACATCCTCAATAATATATACTTTCTCAACCTCAGCATAATCAACAAGAAGATGGTCCAATAATTGATATTCTCGTTTTAGCTCCTCAATTTGTCCTAGAAGAGCTTTTTCAACTTCATACAACTCATCACTAAATTATTAAGCATTACACGCATCAACCTCTGCACTCAATTGAGCCTCCAAGTCGCGAATAGAACTGCCAAATTGGTCGATCTCTTGTCGCAGTTCAGCTCTTTCTTCTATAAAGTGTTGCATCTCATTTGTAATTTTCTCGCAAAACCATCCATATTCCTCTAATAATTTGTTGTACGTATCAAGAATGCGAACATCGTATTCCACATTATCTAATTCGTTACTCCTGTCAAACTCACAAGAATTATTAAAATCATCCTAAGAAAGGATTGGAGTAGGATAACAACACTTTGGACAATTATTCCAATTTCCACCACAAATAGTACAAGATTGAGATGGTGCACACAACTCAGTCCTAGGAATATTTTTACAATATTGCCACAAGTGGGGTCTTTTACAATATGGACAAGGATCACAAAAATAAGAATACTTACCATCTCACCACTTTTCGTTCAAAGATGCCATGTAGTATATATATATATATTGTAACACCTCGAAAAATATCAAAGTACTTAAGTGTAAAGCCCGATAAAATTTGCAAAGAAAATAATATTTCATGGTGCCGGACTAGGCTTACGTGTTTGAGAATTGTAGAAATTCTTCGCGGCTCAGACGTTTTGGGTTGAACAATGTACCGGAAAGTAAAGAAAGATTTTTGGCGGAAAAGCGCATTTATGCGGTTCATTATGCGACCGCATAATCACTCTACGGGCCGCATAATGATCGCAGAAGTGAGCAGGAGAGGGCCAAATCTGGCAGCAGCTATGCGGTCGACTATGCGACCGCATAGTGACCACATACACATACATATTTTTGATCATTTTGTCAACAATTATGCGACCGATATGCGGTCGCATATGTGACCACAGAACCGTTCCGGAGCTTCATTTTTGGGTTTTTAAAATCCGACCCTATTTTTGGGTTCCCTAGAGTGAGAAGGTGTTCTTAAATAATTGTTCTTCAATTCTTGACCAAGTTTTGGAAGATTAAGAAGGGAAACTCACTAGGTCTTCATCCTAGAGGAAAGATTCTACACCCTAACCCTCACTTTCAAATTTTATGTAGAAATAGACAACTAGCAAGATAATTTCTGGGCAGGAGGGTTGTTTATTTACATACATGTGTTATAAAAGGGTGTAGGAAGAATATTGTTGAGCTACAAATGGTAAAGATTGGGTTGTGTGATGATCGAATTCTCCATAAAAGGACCGTGGAACCTTAATGCACTCTTAGTGTTTGATAAAATGCTCAAATGATCTAGGACCATGATCATTTTCCTAATTTTGATTCAATTTGTTATATTTATACAATAGATTGAATTTGCTAAGAATTCTGGAACGTTTTAGAGTTTAAGGAAGCTCAATTGAGGTATGTTGGCTAAACCCTTCTCTTAGAATTGGATTCCGCGATATTTATGTGAATTATGTAAGTCCCGAGTGGATCATTATAAAATTGGCTGTTCCGAGTAAGATTGGGTTAAAAGATATAAGTTCAACAAGTATTCCAAATGCTTTATTTATGTTATGTTATCAATTGAGGATGTGTTAAAAATATGGGTTGTGCATTAGAAATGTTCGACTTCAAGTTAAATTCAAACGAAGGCTATTATGCCAAATTTTGTAAAATATCTCTATGTGCCTTAGACTCTTAATTTCTCACATGTTTACTACATGCCTTGATTTGAACTATTGTTGTTGTTGTTGTTGTTGATGATGTTGATGTTAGAAAGTGAAAAGGTGAGCATGAAATAATAATATGTACAACATGCCAAGAATGATCTTATAATAATGGCCATTAGTGCCAATGAAATAAAAAGATGTGAAAGTAATATAAAATGTGATGATTGATATAAAAAGGTTGATGTCTTGATTAAGACAACCTAGTCGATCGGGTCGTGATCGGACACCATGTCGCACACATGGTGGTGATTGTGCTGGAAATTATAATTAAAATGGTAATTGTGGTTGATGTCCCTGATGGATAGTCTAGCTGATCGGGTCGTGATTGGACTCCGTATTAAAGACGGTGGTATTGATATTGAGAGAAATAGTGGTTAATGTCTCTAATGAGGTAGCCTAGCTGATCGGGTAGCGATCGGACTCCGTGCTGAGAGTATGGTGGTATTGGTATGGGGAATAATGGTATTGTGAATAATGGTATATCGATACTAAAAATCTCCCAATATGAGATATGGAAATTAATTTGAATAGTGTCTTGATCCTAAATTGAGGTTTGATGTTGATTAAAGCTTCCTTTGATATTATGATAATCTTGTTTGTATTATTTGTCATTCTATTGAGAGGATGTTTAGTTATACATACTAGTGCTATTCGGCAGTACTAACGTCCCTTTTGCCGGGGGCACTGCATTTTTCAATGGATGCAGGTGGTTCCACAGCAGGAGATATTGGTCAGTGATAGTAGTGCACCTTCTTCCCAGCTGACTTAGTGAGCCCCACTTCATTCTGGGGTCATGAATCTTTTGTACTTTGTGTATTCTGTTTGAGGTATAGCCGGGGCCTTATTGTCGGCATTATCATTGTACTCTTCTTTATCTATAGAGGCTGCGTAGAGATAGTGTGGGTTGTGTATTTGTTCTGGGAAAGACAAACTATGCTATGTTGTGGTTGTATTACTTGTCCATTTGAGACTTTAAAAATGGACATATATATTCTCTTTATTCATGAAGGAGTTTGGGTAGAAGGAAATCTAATAGGCTTGCTCGGCCGGGTTCACTCGGTTGAGCGCCGGTCGCGCTCCTCGGTTTTGGGGATTGACAAACTTGGTATCAGAGCCTAAGGTTTTAAAGTGTCCTAGGATGTCTCGGCGCCGTGTCTAGTAGAGTTTTTATTATTGGTGTATTGTCGACCATATCTATAATTAGGATGCTAAATGGGCATTTAGGAATAATACCCTTTTTTCATGTTCTGGATCGTGCGATAAAGCTGGTTGTAAGATTGTTGCTCCTTTAACTCATGCGTCGCTCTAATTTTCAGTACATGGCACCTAAGAAGAAGGCAAGAACTGGGCAAAGAGCCAATATCACCCCAGGAGTGACAGTTGATCCTATAATTGATGATGCGGGTGAGCACCTGAGGAGTGAGAATATTCCTCCAACTACTACACTGCCTGACTCTACTACAATTAATCAGACCGCACCTGTCCCTACACCTACGGAGGGTGCAACGGTCCCTCCAACTGATATACCAATTCCACCTCTAGTTCTAGCTTCTGATTCTGGTGTTTCTGATGTTGATCTTAGAGGAGCCATACAGATGTTGGCTCAAATAGTGGCTTCCCAGGCCCAGAGGCCAAATGTTGCACCTACTTCTTCCAGTCAGCTAGGGGATTCTACTAGTTCCAGGGTGAACAGGTTTCTCCAGTTGGATCCTCCAGTGTTCACGGGTACTAACCCAGAGGAGGATCCCCGGGATTTCATTGATGAGATGCACAAAACTCTCTGAGTCATGCGTGCTATTGAGACAGAGGCAGTGGAATTGGCCTTCTACCGCCTGAAAGAGGTGGCATATTCTTGGTTTGAACTATGGGAGGAGTCCCGTGAAGAAGAGAGCTCTCCAGCAAAGTGGGGTGAGTTTGCCGATGCCTTCATTGATCATTTCTTGCCTGCCGAGACTAAGGCATCTTGTGCTGCTGAGTTTGAGAACCTGAGGCAAGGTAGCCTGAGTATGTGGGATTACCATATGAGATTCGCGTACCTGTCTAAATATGCTATTTACATGTTGCCCACTATGGAGGCTAGAGTTCGCCAATTTGTATAGGGCCTTAGTCCCTTGGTAATTAATGAGGCTGCTATAGCAGCCTTGAATTCTGCTATGAACTATAGAAAGATGGTAGCATTCGCTCAAGCAACAGAGACCCGCAAATTAAGGAACAAAATGGAGCAAGAGGGTAGTAATAAGGCCCGGTCTGCGGGCAACATTGGTGGTTCTTCTAGTGGTGGCAAGTTAACATTCAGGGGAGGGTCGCCAGGTCCATCCCAGTCCTTTGCTCAGTCTTCGGCTAGTGCACCGCCATCAGGGCCCAATCAGTAGCAGCAGTGGAGCCGTTTTAGGCCCAATCAGGGCAACATGGGCTCATATCAGCAGGGTCGTCATGGTGGTAGATTCCAGCAGCAGAGGAGGCCCCCATGCCCTCGTTGTGGAAAGATGCACCTAGGAATATGCTACATGGACTTACCCATATGCTACGGATGCGGATTGAGGGGTCACATTCAGAGGGATTGTCGATCGTCCCTCCAGGGTGCGGGCAGGGGCCCAACACATCCAGACAGTTCTGCAGCTACTACATCCGCAGCACCTCCTCCAGGTCGAGGCACTCCAACACCCGCAGGGCATGGTGCAGCTAGGGGTGGAGCACAGAGTTCGGGAGGATCTGGCCGTTTCTATGCTACGAG
>AWOL01S0056534.1:0-14917 GCA_000715115.1 Nicotiana otophora | reverse complement strand
AGGAGCACACCAATCTGGTCGAGAAGGAAAGGATCTTTGAGGCTACAAACGAGAAGCTACTCGTGATGACTTACAATGCAACCTCACAGGTCCAAGAGAAGGTAGACTTGATCGACCAGCTTCGTGCTGAGATGGACGAGGTCAAGGCTACGACCGAGGCGTGGAAGAGTAGGATGGACCTGTTGGCATCAGAGAAAGAGGCTACAAAATAGGAGCTGGCATCAGTCAAGGACCAACGATAAGGCCGACAAGTGGTCTTGGTGAAATGATGAACTTCGGGCACAGCTGAACTCAGCCGCCATGGAATGGGATGCACTCGGCCAAGAATATACTGCATTGAGTCCCAAGTTAGAGGCAACCTTGATTGATTCCTCCGAATTTGTGGAGATGTTGGCCCAGTATAAGGCTGATGCGGAGATAGCCGAGGCCCACTTAAAGACGAAGACCGAATATGTGAAGCGGCTATCTCGGAGAGAGACACTCGAGGAGATTCACGCCCAAGGTTTTGACCTGTCGGCCGAGATCAAAGTATCTAAGAAACCTGAGGCCGAGAAAAAGGAACTCTATGAGCCTGTGAGTCCCGAAGGTTCCGAGGGTTCCAACGGTTCTGGTGACGAGTCGAGCCCCGGTGAAAACGAGGCGTAGATGACTTAGTTCTTTTTTTAGTTTCCCTTGTATATTTTCTTTTTGTTTATTTCGGGGCCATTTTACCGTGCCTTTGTAAATACTTTTTGAAATATATAAAATTTCCCCTTGGCAACACCGTATCTTTACCTTTCAGCATCTATTTGAAATTTTTTATTCGCGTATCATTTTTAATTCCTTAGCATAAAATCAAATGTATTCTAGAGCATTCGTTATTCGGAGGCCTGAATGAGGCCCGATTCGATAGCAACTCTGGATTACTCATGGCTTATAGTCTTCAATAAAACCGAAGGCCTCTAAGATGCATAAGTGTTTTACCCATATATACGATGATGTTTTTGCCGAGGGTAACCTTTTAGTAGGTTTTTATTATATGTAAGGGCATTACTTTTCTGGATAGGGACATCAAACATCTCCGAGCCATTTTTAGGGTGGCCGTAGCCTTTTATATTCGGGCATAGCCTAAATAGGCTTTGGTGCCTCCAGGATTCGATAGCCCGAGCCATCCAAATTTTTTGTCGGACGATAGTCCCCGAGTAGGGATAGCCCATGAGCTTTAGGATCTAGGATCGAAGAAGCAAAATGCATAGTAATAAAGTATAAGGGAAGCCGAGATTTTTTTCATTGCTTTATATGTAGGGTACATGATCAGAGGCCCATAGGCCTTGTGCCGTGGCTAGAGTGGGCTACATGGGCACGGTTCGTATGGCCGTTTGACCCTTACAAATGAATCCTAATCACCAAACCTTGGCTTTTAACATATAAAATTATCCCTTTCTAAGAATCCTAACCTAGGGGTGATGGCCCCCGGTATTTGAGGCCAAACTTTTGAGGGCTCGGATACCGTTCATCCGGTGCAAATGATCATCAATTTCACTTTAAGGTCGGTCTTCAAAACTAAGGTAGCACGTTTTACTTTTGCCTCGTTAAAAACCTTGTCGAAAACCCTGCTTGGGGACAAAATCGGTTCAAGGGAAAAAAGGTACAATGCTTGCTTTCAGATCTAATAGTCATATTCGCCCCTGGCCGAGTACCTGCATACATTAGTCTGTAATGTAACTAAAAAAGGAACTAAGTTCATACCTTAGTAGTAGTACCGCTTTAAGTGTGCCATGTTCCAGTTTTTTGGTAGTTGTACACTATTTCCCGATTCAAGTATATACGAGCATTTGACAATTATTCCGATGACTTGATACGGTCCTTCCTAATTCGGGCCCAGTTTCCCTTCGTTATGTTCCTGGTGTGTAGTGTTACCCTCCTCAACACCAAGTCCCCGACTTGAAAATGCCGGAGGTTGGCTCTTTACTTGTAGTATCTCCCAATTCATTGCTTCTGGGCGGCCAATCGGACCATGGCAGCCTCCCGTCTTTCGTCCAATAATTCTAGGCTCGTGGTCATGGCCTCGCCATTTGACTCTTCAGTAGCATATTGGAACCTGATGCTTGGTTCCCCTACCTCGACTGGTATTAAGGCTTCCGCTCCGTAGACCATAAAGAATGGGGTCGCCCCGGTACTTGACTTCGAAGTCGTACGGTATGCCCTCGGGACTTCGGGCAAGATTTTCTTCCACTTTCCTTTCGAACCGGTCAACCTTTTTTCAGGTTTTGGAGTATAATTTTGTTCGTCAATTCTGCTTGCCCATTCCCAGTAGGGTGGTAAGGCGTTGACAATAGCTTCTTGATCTTGATCTTCGATGACTTCTTTCTCTCGGACCTTCTCGAACGCCTTTGCCTCGACCCATTTGAAAAAGTAATTGGTCATGATAATATGAATTTAACTTTACTGGGTGCCCATATCAGGGGACCGATGATGTCCAACCCCCACTTCATAACGACCATGGCGACAACACCGGGTGGAGCATTTCTCCCGGTTGATGAATTATTGGGGCGTGTCTTTGGCACTCATCACATTTTCGCATGAAGTCTTTTGCATGCTTTTCCATTTCATTCCAATAGTAGCCAGCTCTGATTAGCTTCCGAACTAAGGATTCCACCCCCGAATGATTCCCGCAAGTGCTCTCATGAACTTATTTCATGGAGTATTCGGTCTCTCCCGTACCTAAGCATCTGGATAGTGGGCCGAAGAAGGATCTCCTAAACAATGCCCTTTTGATTAAGCTAAATCTAGAAGCCTTGGTGCGCATGGCTCTCGATTCCTTGGGATCCGAAGGAAATTTTCCTGTCTTCAGGTAGTCTATGTATTTGTTTCCCACGTCAAACTTGCCGAGTTTACTTCGGTGTGACCTTCTTCTACCACCGAATTCATTAGTTTTACATTTCCCTCGAACCGAATTCATCGGAGTCGACAGATGACCCCAAGTTGGCTAGTGCATCGACCTCACTGTTTTGATCTCAGGGTACATGTTGCAGAGTCCATTCCTTGAATTGGTACAGGGTCACCTACAATTTATCCAAGTACCTTCCCCTCCGTTCTTCCTTTACTTCGAACATTTTGTTGACTTGATTTACGACGAAGAGGGAGTCGCATTTGGCTTCGATCACTTCGGCCCCGAGGCTCTTAGCCAATTCTAGACCTATAATCATGGCATCATACTCGGCTTCATTATTAGTCANTGGGATATGTGTCATGTCAAGATGGGACCAAGCAAAATAATCGGCGTTAGCTTTAAGAAAATCAATAAGTTTTTTTTTGAGCTCGGGGGTTAACCCCGTTCTCAGGTATTCCTTTCAATCCGGTAGATTCTCAATTAATATGACTTGCTCCAACCATTCAACCATTGATTTGGTGGTGTCGGTGTCATCAAAAGTTATGAATGATCTCGGGACGTTGTAATCGTCCTAGTTGTCTTCTCCTTGTTCTTCCTGTTTCTCCAGTTCGGCTAAGACCGGTATTAGTGATTGCTATTATTATCTTATTTTTTGGTCAATTCCGTGCTCCTCAATGTCGGAACTGCGGGCATCAGGATCACTTCGTCGGCAGCAAACATTTCCCTTGCGGCCGGCTATTTTCTGTAAACCATTTTGACTCCCCCTGGTGTGGGAAATTTTAGCGCCTGGTGTAAGGTCAACGGTACCGCCCTCATGTTGTGGACCCATGGCCTTTCGAACAGAGCGTTGTACCTCACATCCCCTTTGATCACGTAGAACATCATTTCTTGTATTGTCCTGGCAGTGTTTACCAGCAAAGTTATCTCTCCATTCATGGTCTCACTTTCCATGTTGAATCCGTTTAATACCCGAACTCCTTATACAATTTGATCTTGTAACCCCAATTGCTCTACGACCCTTGATCTGATAATATTGGACGAGCTACCTGGATCAATCAACACACGTTTAACCCAAAATTTATTGATAAGTACAGATATTACCAGCGCGTCGTTGTGAGGTTGTACGATGCCCTCGGAATCTTCATCACTGAATGAAATGGCTCCCTCCGGAACGTAATCCCGGGTGCATTTTTCCCTCGTAATGGATAGTTTAGTGCAGTTTATCATTGGTCCTTGGGGGACTTCGACTTCCCCAATGATCATGTTGATCACGCGCTGAGGTTCTTCTTGTTCAACTTGTTTGTTGCCGTCCCTATTTCTGAAGTGATTTTTAGCTCGTTCACTTAGGAACTCTCGGAGGTGCCCATTGTTAAACAGCAGAGCAACTTCTTCTCTTAGCAGTCGCCAATCTTCTGTCCTATGACCGTGAGTGCCATGATACTTACACATCAAGTTAGGGTCTCTCTGGGCTGGGTCGGAATGCAATGATCAAGGCCACTTGGTCTTTTTAATGTTCCTTATAGCCGACACGATGCTTGCAGCATCTACGTTGAAGTTGTATTTCGATAATCTTGGTGCCTCCCTACTCCCAGGTGACCTGTCAGAACCATTCTTACTCATCAAGCCCTGGCCACTAGCCCCTCGATCGCTTCTTTTCTCGTTCCTCTCCGGGAGATGCTCGGATCCATTTCCCCTTCGGTCTATGCTGTAAGGTTGATATCGGTCTTGGACCGGTCTTGGCTCTTGATCAATGGCTCTCTTAGATCTATCATCAATCCTGATGGGGTAAACAGATCCAGACGGGGCTCCGAGTTGGTCGTCCTCGGTGGCCCATTCATCTACAACTAGTGGTAGGTCCATCTGGAATCTCGACACGAACTCCCTGAGCATCTCGTTATCCCTTTGTTTGCCCTTGAAAAGGTCTGACTTTCTAGTTTCAACCTTGATGGCCCCGACATGGGCCTTTACAAAAGTATCTACAAACATAGCAAAGGAGTCAATATAATTGGGAGGCAAGTTGTGATACCATATCATCGCTCTGTTGGACAAAGTTTTCCCAAACTTCTTCAGCAACACCAACTCGGTTTCATCATCTTCCCAATCGTTCCCTTTGATCGCACATGTATAGGAGGTCACATGCTCATTTGGATCCGTGGTCTCGTTATACTTGGGAATGTCATGCATATGAAACCTTTTTGGGATCATCTTTAGTGCCGCGCTTGGAGGAAAGGGCTTCTGGATAAATTTTTTGGAGTCTGGTCCCTTTAATATCGGGGGTGCTCCCAGGATCTGATCGACTCTAGAGTTGTATGTTTCCACCTTCTTGTCATTGGCCTCAATCTTTTTCTCGCCCGAATCCACCCATTTTGTCAACTCCTCGAGCATCTTCATCACCTCTGAAGTTACCCCGAGCTCGATTTCCCCCGGTCTCTAAGTAATTTATTCGTCTCTTCGCGTGCTTTCCCGGAATTGCTCAAGCTCGACCCTGTTGGGGCGTGGCTTCGATTCTGCAACTGTGCTATCGCTGCTTGTTAAGCCTGTAACATTTCAAAAATCATCCATAGGCTCACCCCATCACATTCACCTTCGAGCACTTCTCGAGTTGTTGGTCGGGGTCCTCCGCGAACACTGTTTTCGGGATCAATTGGTAAATTGATGTTGATGGCCACCTGCGATGTAGCATCGACCGGGTCGGCTGCTGGGATGTCGTTGGGATTAGCGGGAAGCACATCATTACTCGGCACCACATTATTATTTTCATCGTGATGGCCTGACTTAGCGTCAACGTTCATGTGAGCAGACTGGGAGTTTGATATTTTTAGGTTGACCTGGAATTAAGATTTCAAAGAACAAGCGTAAAATAGGGTGTGTTATGGAGATTCGTATCAAATCACCACTATTATCCTAAGCCTCACGGTGGGTGCCAAACTGTTTTACCCCAAAATTGGGTAACAATTAAATTTATACGCGGTTTAAAGATTGCGTGGTTTAATTCAACACGAATAATTAAGAATAATAGATAAATAAATTAAAGATGAAATAAACGATCAAACCACTCGCAATGTTAAGACCAGGACTGATCTTAGATTAAATAGTGAGCTCGTCCTCGATTGGACCCTCGGTTCAAGCCTAGTCGCGAGTAAATAATAGAACAAGTGACTAATGTCTTTAACAGTAGCAAAAGTAAACTTTTATTGCCTTGAAATGCAGGTTATAATGTGTCAGACTAAAGAAAAAAATTCCCTTTATATAGTAGGAGAGTTTCAATCCTAGTATAAGTCTAAAAGGGGTAAAAAATTTCTTTTTTCGGTAATTGTTGGTCCATAATCGATGTCGAGCGAGATTCGCGTCGTGATATCCGGTTGAGGGCGAGTATTATGGTCCTCTATCCGTCTTGCATAACCGTTCACCGTGTCTCCCGAGGTCTAGAACTTATACTCGGTTCGGGGCACGTCGCTTTTCCATGTTCAATGTCGGATATATCATTCAATCTCACTGAGTCTCGATACGAGGAGTCTCTGATCTCGATTACAATCTTTCGGATCCATGCTCCCCCTTCGATCTCTCACCGGGGAGTCGGGGTAAACATTGCCGTCGATTTTACACCTTACACAACGAGGTTTTATTAAAATTTTCCAAAGTAATGTACATTATGGGAGAGGTTAATTAAGTTTATCAATTTATTTAATTAAATTAAAAAGTAATACTATCCCAAAAATACATTAGTATAAAACAAGATATGGTAGGACGCACTATTTAGTGGCGACTTTGTCGTCACAAAAGCTATTGTATCTTCAGCAAAGTCGCCACAAAGCTATTATATCTTCAGCAGTAACATAGTTGCCAGTTTGCCACAATACTCGTAGATTAGTGGTAACCGAGATCGCCAATAATACTAGTGGCAAAGTTCAGTCACCGGTAAAAGGTGCCTATTTGTGGCAACTTAACTCGCCTAGCAGTAAAAAAGATATGCAATCAAAAATGTTCCACAATCCGTATTTAGCGGCGACCGTCCCAAAAACTGTTGTTTCTTCAGTGTCAACCTCCGTCGTCACAATAGCCTATGGTTTAGTTGCAAACATTTTAATTTTTGTAATTATTTTCAGTTTTTAGTTGCAAACTTAGTCGCCACTAATACTAGTGTCAAAGTTCTGTCGCCAAAAGGTGTTGTACGCGACGAAGAAGGTAAACTCCAACAAGATATGGTAGGTCGCATTATCTTGTAGCGACTACCTTTGGCAAACATGGTCGCCACTAATACTAATGGCAAGTTTTTCCAACAATTATAATGACCAAAATTCTAATCGATTTCCAATGGCAACCTAATTTTCCTAGAATAATATATATATGTATATTTCTTCAGTTTTCTACCAATATTAAAAGCATCTAATATTATTCAACATACACCAAACATATTTTTCAACCGAATATTATATATACTTTCATTACTACTAAATAGATGTACACATACGACTTAAATATACGAATATATTTCCATCATCCCAGGCAACTATATTTCTTTTCCTTTAGGACTTCGTTGCAACACGAGAGCTAATTCTGTCCCTGCATTGAAGTCAAATATAAAGATATATTTGGTACAAACAAAAGAAGAAGACGTGTGAGATAATACTCCCTGATCGAACTAGTGGGGATTATAGAATATTAAAATTGAAAACTTGTACTTAATCATCAATATCAGGGAAATTTTTCTGGAATTCTTTTGAAAATATAGTCGCACCTAAAAATACCTACTTGTTGAAAAAAATGACAATAGCATTGATTTATAATGATTTTCTTTGAAAGTGACTTTCCATCGAAGTAATTGTAATTTTTTGTTTCACTTTTTGCTTAAGGACTATAAAGTTTACTAATTTTCAGAAGCAGTTAAAACCTAACTTGGTGTATTTTCCGATATGGTGTACTTATGGAGAAAAATTGAAAACTTTTAACATACCCAAATCATTAAAGAACAAATCTAATTAAGTAGATTTTGTTTGACTATTGTAGGCATATAGAATTTATTGGATCTAAATTCAGTAAAAAAAAAATGGACCATTTTTAAATTTATTAGTCCAAATAAATATTTTGGTCTAATATAATTGGATTAAGTATATAAGTCCAATTTAATTGGGCTACAAGCGATGAGCCCACTTCATTAGGCCCAAGATGGCATCTTCCTAGAGGCCCAATGCCACGTGTCAAATGACGTGGCACGCCACGTCAAATGGAAGAGCCAATAGGACCATGCCACGTGTCAAAATGACAAGGCATGCCAAATCACATTAAAAGAATAATGAAATCGCGCCACGTGTGCAAGTGACATGTTCTGGCCAATCAAATGCGGCCATGTCACACTTCAATTTGATTGGTCGGAAAGAGTTTGTTCTTATTACAACTTCTCCCGTCCACAACTACAATTAGGGGTCTTCATAACCCAGAAAAGGGACCAGAAGTTATAACAAGAAGCAAGAGAAAACTCGTGGATCAAGCGTCGCAAATTTCTCTACAAGTTTCAAGCTTCAAGAAATCAAGTTCAAGTTGAAGAAATCCAGTTCAAGCTCAAGAACGAAGAACTTCAAGCTCAAGAAATCAAGTTCAAGCTCAAGAACGAAGAACAAGTCAAGATTCAGGGAGTAGGAGTTCAAATCAAAGTTCGTGCTAGTTGAATTCAAGATCATTGTTCGTGGAAACAAATATAGATTCAAGATCAAGCTCAAAGGCCCTTGAATTTATTTACTATTAGAAAGAAGAATCAGAGGATTCATAGAGATTGAACACTCAAATATTTGAAATCAAATACTACGATTGTTGCGATATTTTTTGGTCTTGATTATTTTCTTGACTCAAATTTATTGTCTACAAATTCTGGCACGTCCAGTGGGATAATCTCTACCTCTCATCTCAACTTTTCAATCATCAAAGTTCAAGAACATTGAAATGGCTTCAAAGAAAATCAACTCCAATTCAACTTCCGCCAAGGCTGCTAATTTCAGGTTCTATGCTGGTGTGGAAAGCATCCTCGATGTTACCTTTGGAAGATTTGGACCAGTTACGAGGAGCAAAGCAAGCTCGTAAGGACAACAATCACCCCAAGTGTTGTCCGCATCAACCCCTATTTTTGGATCTTCATTCTCAAAAGGAGCAAGATCTTCCATAAACGTACCTGAAGGAGGAAGCGATGTTGCTAAAAAGATCAAGAAAACTCTTGCTCTGCTTGTCCTCTCCGGATCCAAGCACTCTGCTGTGAAAGAAGATGATGATACTTCAAGTGATGGATCCTCCCCACTTACACCACATAGAGTGAGCCAATCAACGATCAATCTTTGTGAAACTCCAGGCTACTCTCTATCGTCCACGACAATCATACAAGCCATGGTGACAAACACTTCATCTGTGGAGGAGAAGTTGGCAAACTTGACGGAAGCAATCGCTGGCTTGACCAAGTGCATGCAAAATCAAGATGCTAGAATCGACAAGCTAACAGATAGGGTGGGAATTTTGATGGAAGAAGAATCCACCCATGCACCTGGCAAACTCCCAGAAGTTCAAGAGATTGATCCTCCCCCACGACAAGTAGCATCCGCTAAGGCTATCCCTGTCTCATCTGAAAGGGATAATTCCAATCGATCAACGGAAGGAGTTCATTGAAGGAACCATTAAGAACAAGTATGAAGTTGCTGCCAAGTCCTTCCTTACATATGTAAAGCCATACACTACAAGGGTCGATATGTTGAAGATGCATGCTGGCTATCAACCTCCAAAGTTTCAACAGTTTGATGGTAAAAGTAATCCAAAGCAACATGTGGCGCACTTCGTTGAGATGTGCAATAATTCTGGACTTATGGAGATTACCTCGTCAAGTAGTTTGTCTGCTCGCTAAAAGGAAATACTTTTGACTCATACGCAGACATCGAGGCTGGATCTATTGATAGTTGGGATCAACTAGAGCAAGAGTTCCTCAATCGCTTTTATAGCACGAGACGTATTGTGAGTATGATTGAACTTATAAATACTCATCAACGACAGAGTGAACCAGTTATCGACTTTATCAATCTTGGAGGAATGCAAGCCTCAACTGCAAAGAGAAGCTTAGTGAAGCTTCTGGCATAGAGATGTGCATCCAAGGTATGCATTGGGGACTCCGCTACATCTTGCAAGGTATCAAGCCTAGCACATTTGAAGAACTCGCGACTCATGCCCACGGCATGGAGTTAAGCATGGCCTCCGCTGGAAATGAAAGGCTGCCTATCTATGAGCCCCGCAAAGGGAATGGCAAGAAAGAAGTCAGGAAATGGAGCAAGTTTGTACCCAGGTCTAAAAACAAAGAATCTATGAATGTCAACACATCACATGTGAAGTTCACAACAAAGGTGAGCAAGAAGCAGAGTACGAAATCTACTTATTTTCAAGATAAACCAAGTGGGAAGTTGACTCTAAAATAAATGCATGAGAAGGAGTACCCATTTCTGGATTCTGATGTGCCAGCAATTTTTGAAGAACTCCTTGAGTTAAATCTCATTGAGCTTCCGTAGATGAAGAGGCCAAATGAAGCTGGTAAAACGAATGACCCAAATTACAGCAAATACCATCAACTCGTGAGCCACCCTCTGGAGAACTGCTTTGTCTTCATGGACAAAGTTATGGACTTGACCCGTGAAAAGAATATCGTGCTTGAAGATGAGAAAGCAAGTGCAAACCAAGTCTCTATCACCCTTGGCTCATTTAGTCCGAATGAATTATATGGTTTTAAAGAAAGTAAAGACGAAGAATTACTAAAGAACAATAAAGTTGAAGTCAATCAACCTGATGACGATGAAGGTTGGACGTTGGTGACTCGTCGTAGACGCCATAAAAGGATCCCACGAAAAGAATCAATAGAACAACCAACAAGAAAAATGATGGTTATAAGACAAGGAAAATAGAATCCAGTAGGCGTTTGGGGAAAGCAAAAGTGGAGGTGTACCACTCTCAAAAGCCACGAAATCCAGTGACCTTGGAGGAATTTTTACCAAGTTAGTTTCTCATGAAGATTTCCCATGGGGGTATCGATGCCTCTTGTTTCCATGCTGACGAAGGGAAAGAAAAGAGAGATGACCTACCGTTGGCACCATCTTCGTAAAAGCTCATCGAGTCCACTCCTCAAGAAGTTAATACTTGTAAGAAAAAAGGCACGTTCACAAATGACGATCTTCTGTTAGGTGACACTCTTCATAACCGCCCATTGTACCTGGTTGGCTATATGCGTGATGAAAGGGTAAATCGAATTTTGGTAGATGGAGGATCCTCAGTGAACATTTTTCCAATTTGCACTGTGAAAGAACTTGGTATTCCCATGAATGAACTCCCAGAAAATCGTGTGATGATCCAAGGATTCAACCAAGGGGGGCAAAAAGCCATAGGCACGATCAGGCTGGAAATCATCATTGAAGATATGCAATCAAGTGCATGGCTGCATGTGATCGATGCAAAGGCTGCATACAACGTCTTGCTTGGAAGGCCTTGGATACATGAGAATAAAATGGTTCCATCTACCTACCATCAATGTTTGAAATACTACGAAGGTGAAGTCAAGAAGAAGATAATAGCTGATGACAAGCCATTCACCGAGGCTGAGTCACACTTCGCATATGCAAAGTTCTACTTGAAGAACCGCAATGTCAAGGAGCTAAAAGTTGATGATGTCATGAATGACTAGGATGATGAGTCCACGACTAAGAGAGCTGAGGTGGTTGCTGACAAAACCAAAGTTGTTGTTGAGAAGGTACACCCCAACCCAAATAAGTCTCATAAAGGGAACATTGTGTCTCATGGAAAGAAAGTAACTCATCCGCTCCAATACGTCCCTAAAAAGAAGAAAGATGAAGGTGAATCATCTAATCTCCGAACTAACATGCTAAAGGGGTTAACTCTTCCGGTCAAATGAATTGAAGCAGTAAAGTCGTCCTCAATGCCGCTTGCAAGGTTTGTGGCCCAAAATCATTTGCAGAATGTGGCACTTCCTACAAAGCGAACAGATGAAGGTTTTGATCCTAACGCTTACAGGCTATTTGCAAAAGCTGGATACAATCCTAATGAGACATAAAAGTTAGGGAAGCTACCATCAGAAGCTGCAACGATAGAACCATGTGAAGGTTTGGGATACAAGCAACTGTCACCAGTGCGCATCTTCATAAGAAGGGCGAGCAACAATTATATCACTGTAGAAGATGAATCTGTCGCTTCTAACAAGCCTTCTGTCTTTGATCGACTTGGAAAATCAACTGTAAGGACTTCTGTGTTTGTGAGATTGGGTCCATTAAAGAAGTGGAACAAGTTCCAGAGCGATTTTCAAAGCATAAGAACACCCGCTTCTCCCAAAATCCAGAAGATCTCTAAAGATTTTCAACGTTTGGTTCCTTCTAGAATGAGGAGACAAACAAAACTTCTGGTTTCATGTAAAGAAGTACTGAAGGTAAAGCCATATACTGTCGTCTACGCTAAGGAACGTGACGAAGATGAAGAAAGTGTGGGTTCTTCGTATCATGTTACTGTACAAGGCGAGAATGGTGTTCCATCTTCAATGGAAGATAATGCAGAATTGGAGGATGTTTCACTATGTTATCACATATCCTTCAACGATGGGGACCCTCAAGAAGATGAAGATGCAAAAGATGCTCCACCGGAACTTGAAGAAGAAGTGAAGGCAACGATTGATGCCTTAAAATAAGTTAAGCTTGGCACTGATAAAGAACCAAGACCTACCTACCTAAGTGCTTTAATAGAAGTTGATGAAGAAAGCACTTATATTGAGTTACTCAAGGAGTTTAGGAATGTCTTTGCTTGGAGTTACAAAGAAATGTCTGGCTTGGACCCTAAAGTAGCAGTCCATCACCTTGCAGTCAAGAATGGCGCTCGTCCTGTTAAGCAAGCTCAAAGGCGCTTTAGGCCGGACTTGGTTCCCCTGATCGAAACCGAAGTTAACAAACTCATTAAAGCTGGATTTATTCGAGAAGTTAAATACCTAACATGGGTTTCAAGTATTGTCCCTGTAAGGAAGAAGAATGGCCAGATTCGAGTATGCGTTAACTTTAGGGATCTCAACATGCGTGTCCCAAAGATGAATTCCCGCTCCCTATTCCAGAACTGATGATTGATACTACTACTAGTTATGAGGCAATGTCTTTCATAGATGGTTCGTCGGGCTATAACCAAATTCGCATGGCACCAAAAGATGAAGAGCTTACTGCATTCTGCACCCCCAAGGGTATTTATTGCTACAAGGAAATGCCTTTTGGCTTGAAGAATGCTAGTGATACTTACCAAAGGGATATGCAGAATATTTTTGACGATTTTTTCCATCAAGAATGCCGAATGCTATGTTGACGACTTGGTGGTAAAATCAAGAGAGAAGGGCGACCACTTGAAAGACTTGAGAATGGTATTTGAGTTGCTCCAGAGGTACCAACTTAGGATGAATCCATTGAAATGTGCCTTTGGAGTTACTTCTAGAAAGTTCCTTGGTTTCATTGTCCGACATCGAGGGATCGAAATTGATCAAGCCAAAGTGGATGCTATTTTGAAAATGCCTGAGCCTCGAGATATTCATGAATTGAAAAGTCTGCAAGGAAAGCTAGCATACCTTAGAAGATTTATATCGAACCTAGCTGGGAGGTGCCAACCATTTAGTCGCCTCATGAAGAAAGGCGTTCCTTTTAAGTGGGACCAAGTTTGTAGCAATGCCTTTGAAAGTATCAAAACCTACTTGATGAAGCCTCCAATTTCAGCATCTCCTATACCTGGAAAGCCATTGATATTATATATTGCGGCGCAAGAAAGGTCTGTTGGAGTATTATTGGCCCAAGAAAATAGTGAGGGGAAATAAAACTCTCTTTACTACTTGAGCAAGATGATGACACCAAACGAGCTGAATTATTCGCCAATTGAAAAGTTGTGTTTGGCGCTAGTCTTCTCAATTCAAAAGTTGAAACACTACTTTCAAGCTCATGTTGTCTGTCTTGTTTCTAAAGCAAATCCCATCAAGTTCGTGATATCAAAATATGTTCTTAGTGATCGACTAGCGAGATGGTACCTCTAATTTCAAGAATTCGAGATTTTGTACATCCCTCAAAAGGTTGTAAAAGAACAATCATTGGCAGAGTTCTTGGAAGATCATCTGATACCTGATGACTGGAGCTAACTGACGAACTACCTGATGAGGATGAAATGGTCG
This sequence comes from Nicotiana otophora, assembly GCA_000715115.1. Classification (NCBI taxonomy): domain Eukaryota; kingdom Viridiplantae; phylum Streptophyta; class Magnoliopsida; order Solanales; family Solanaceae; genus Nicotiana; species Nicotiana otophora. The sequence continues at coordinate 836 of AWOL01S0056534.1, read as the reverse complement.
TTGAAGTTCAACCTCCATGGAAGATGTACTTTGATGGTGCTGCGCATCGTGGAGGGGCTGGTGCTGGCGTAGTATTTGTCACTTCCCAAGGTGAAGTCTTGCCCTACATCTTCACCTTGACACAACTCTGTTCCAACAATGTTATTGAGTATCAAACATTAATACTTGGGCTTGAAATGGTCGTTGATATGAAGCAATTACAATTGCAAGTCTTTGGTGACTCCCAGTTAGTGGTCAATCAACTTTTAGGTAGTTACAAGGTCAAGAAGCCTGAACTACGCCCATATCATGATTACGCTAAAACTTTAATGGGGTGGCTTGGTGATGTGACTATTCAGCATGTGCCAAGGAAAGAAAATAAGAAGGTTGATGCTTTAGCTGCCCTAGCTTCATCGTTAACCCTGCTTGATCAAGCGCAAGTTACTGTCTGCCAAATATAGGTAGTACTGCCGCCAAATGAGGTTGAAGGTGAAGAAAATGAACTCAAGCATTTTGTCGCTGTTTCTGAAGTTGAGAAAGAATAATGGCGACAACCCATTATCGACTACTTATGTTATGGGATACTTCCAGAAAATCCGAGGAGAAGGACTGATATCTGTCGTCATCCACCTCACTTTCTTTACTACAAAGATACTTTATACATAAGGTCATTCGAGGGAGTACTCTTGCGATGCTTAGGGGAAGAAGAAGCACTCCAAGCTTTGTATGAGGCACATTTTGGGGTGTGTGGGTCACACCAGTCTGGACCAAAGCTTCACTTCCATATAAAAAGTATGGGATATTATTGGCCAACGATGGTAAAAGATTGCTTGGACTACGCTCGAAGATGCAAGGCT
>AWOL01S0056532.1:10988-32310 GCA_000715115.1 Nicotiana otophora | reverse complement strand
AGGTGTTATAGGAGCTGGGCCTGGGTGGTGCGGGTCTATCAACATATCAAATAGAATGTTCCCGACAACAACGCTAAAAATTGATCTCGTGCAATTTCACACTCAATTCGATTATAAAAACGGTTGATGCAATAATAATACCCTACAAGAATTGGGGTCGAATTTCGCAGGGAGCTATATGTGTGGGAGTTAGTATTATATATCGTAGCGTATGAGTTTGTATATCTAAATTTGCACTTCCACAAAATTGGGTTGTTTTAAAGTCTAATTTAAACTACGATTGCAATTTAATGAATAAACTAGGAAATTATTTTTGTTGTTTTACAAATGTTGTAAAAGACCTAGGGCTATGACCTTCACCTAGGTATTTGCCTAATGGGATATAAACTTTAAATATTGTTTTATTGGTCGGGGTGTATTATAGTCATCAACACTCAATTACCCACTCAATACCTCTCGGTCAGAGAGTAATTTTGCCCAGTTTGGCCTTTTCAAGTCCAAATGGATATTGAAAAAAACGGTTGATAAAAAGCTCAAGTCGGGTTGTTACTATCTTCAGGTTCAACCATTTAATTGAGACTGTCAATCTCTCGATTGACCCAAATTCTTGTTAGCCAAGTTTTTCTAGACTAAGTCTCTCTTTCTCAAGTAGAGACCAAGTCAAATAGGCATGAACTAACGTTGGCAATCATTAATTTCACAAATAAAAGAAAGAACAAGGCTAAATAATAAACACCCAACTATAAACAAGTATTAAATCAAACACCCATTAAGTTTACACACTAGGGTTGGGTCACAACCCTAGTAAAAATCTAGCTACTCATGCTTCAAATGGAAGAAATAGAAGAAGAAATGATAATTAATCTCATATTGCTAATTAAAATGATAAAATCTATGTTCAACTAGATCAAAATATGAAAATGTACTAAAAAGAGTAAAAGGAAATGGCTATTGTAGCAGCTGATGTCAAAAGTTAACCTAAAAATGTGAAACTTGTCTATTTATACATGGATAGAAATTTCTGACAAAAATGCCCTTTTGGAGGTTCTGCGGCCGCACAATTCCATGTGCGGTCCGCACTTTTCTTCAGCTTGACGGGATTGGAAAACTGCGGCCCTATTATTCTGAACCGCGGCCGCAATGCGTTCCTTCTGCGGTCCGCAGAATTGTAACTACGTCCACACCTGGCTCTTCTGTGGTCCGCACAATTGTATCTGCGGCCGCATAGCTCTTCTTCTGTGGCCGCACAATTGTTGTGCGGTTCGCACTTCTGGAAGACTTGGAATGCATCTTCTCTGAACTCTGCTTCTGGCTCAGCTTTTGCGGCCGCACAATTCATGTGCGGGCCGCACTTTGCACCAATCTCTAATGGAATTTCCTTTATAACCTGCGGCTGCAGATGGAATTCGGCGGTCCGTACTTCTGAGTTTTTGTACCTTTTATGTTTTTAGTTCATATTACTCCTTCTTGAGTTGGATTTCATCTCGGGGGTTCATCTTTCAATATACCTGTAATTAAGCATATTTTATTAGTTTTTGGGAACACAATTAAATACTTTTGGACTAAAACGTAAGCTAAAAGGCGCTAATAAATAGTCAAAATTCCCACATATCAAGTTGACTCGGGGATTTAGATGTCAGGGGAGAATAAAGTATGCAAGCTCATTAAATCCTTGTATGGGCTTAAACAAGCTCCTAGATAGTGGAATATAAAACTGTGTGAGGCTCTAAAGAAATTCAACTTCAAACAAAGTCAATTTGATCATTCACTATTCATTAAGAAGATTACTGAAGGAATCACTATCATCTTAGTGTATGTACATTATTTGCTAACCACAGGAGACAGTCTACAACTTATTGAGGAAACAAAAACATTATTGCAGAATGCCTTCAAAATGAAAGACCTAGGGGAGTTAAAATATTTCCTAGGTATTGAGTTTGCTAGATCACATAGAGGAATCACTATGCATCAAAGGAAATATACCTTGGAGCTAATTTCAGAGGTTGGACTTACTGCAGCAAAACCAATAGTAACTCCTATTGACAATAATGTCAAGCTAACTTCAAAATAGTAAGATGACCATGTTGGACAAATAGAAGACTTAGAAGACAGTGATCCATTGGTTGATCAAACTTTCTTTCAGATACTGATAGAAAAACTTCTATATTTGACTGTAACTAGACCTGACATAGCCTTTGGGGTTCAAACACTTAGTCAATTTCTTCAACAACCCAAAAAATCACATATGGAAGTTGCATTGAGAATTGTCAAGTACATTAAGAATCAGCCAGGTCAAGTAATCTTATTATCTAGTACTCAGATTAATACTATCACTGCATTATGTGATGCAGTCTGGTGTCACGTCCTTAGTCGTTAACTAAGTATACGTGCGGCACTTGACAACTCGCCCACGATCTTTCACAACTTTCTCACGTTCTTGCTATACTAATTCAGTCTTACTACACTCAAGATCGCTAAGAGAATGGTTGAAAGAACACAAGAGAATTGTTAAAGAATGCTTTGTATTAGAGAGAACTTGAATTGTTTGTTTGGTGAATTACAAATGAATGACCCCCTTTATATACTAGTCTCCTAGGGGTTAGTATGTAAATATTAATTGTTACACAAATCCTTAATATTTACAAGATAAGGGCTTTCTCTAGAATTCTTTACAAGCCTAGAAGATTCCAAGAATTTTTCTAGCAAATCCATAAGGATCTAGGGTCAAAGGAAATGTCCATACTTTTCTAGAATCTTCTTACAAATGCTAGCCTTCCTCCTAAGTAAGCTTCCACATGGCTTTAATATATGTCAAATGGTGCCTATGTGGCATGGTGATATAACGGGTCATCACACTCTCCCCCACCTAATGTTGCGACGACCGCGGCATAATGTTGCTGCATAAACTCTCGGATCTTATCTTTTAATTTCCATAAGTCTTCATATCATTCCCACATGGCCTACTCCGGAGATTGCCCTTTCAAATGGACGAGGAACATTGAGGTGGCTTTCTGCCCTTGTTTTCGCCGGACCTGATAATCAATAATAGCCTCAATCTCCCTATCATGCGAGGAGGTGATAGTCATAGGCGCTCGACTTAATTGGCACCTACTCGGATCATCCTTATCTTTATGATATGGTTTAAACATCCTGGCATGGAAGACAAGGTATATCTTAAGATATGATGGCATGTCAAGCTTGTATGAGATCTTGCCTACCTTGGCGACGATTTTAAATGGCCCTTCATATTTGTGAATCAGATTCTGATGCATGACCCATAGTGCCTTGAACTGTCTTGGGTTAAACTTCACCATGACCATGTCCCCAACTCTATAGTCCGTGGGATGCCGCTTACGGCCCGCAAACTTTTTCATCTTCTTAGCTGCCTTATCTAAGTAGGACTTAGTAGTGTTAAGATACTCCTCCCATCCTTTGTCCATATGATAAGCCCCCAAACTCTTTCCCTCGAACGCGATTGGTAATAAATGTGGAGTTTGTGGTTGTTGGCCTGTGGCTAGCTCAAATGGTGTCAGCCCCGTAGACTCACTCCGCTGCAAGTTATAAGAGAATTAGGTGGTGTCTAGTAGCCTTGCCTAATCTTTCTGATGCGCGCTTACATAATGCATCAAGTAGCATTCTAGTAAGGCATTGACCCGTTCAGTTTGTCCATCCGTCTGTGGGTAGAAACTAGTGGAAAAGTGTAGTTCCGTTCCAAGTATGTCGAATAACTCTCTCCAAAAGTTTCCTGTAAAACATGGGTCTCGTTCACTAATAATATGCCTTGGTAAGCCCCAATACTTCACCATGTTCTTAAAGAATAGTTTGGTGGCTTCCTTGGCAGTGCAAACTGGTGAGGCGGGCATGAAGGTGGCATATTTGGAAAACCTATCCACCACCATCATAATAGTACCCTAACCGCCGGACTTCGGTATGCAAGTGATAAAGTCCATAGTCACGCTCTTCCATGGACGTTCTGCAACTGGTGGTGGCTCCAAAATTCCTCCTGGTTTGTAAAGAAGAACAAGCCATGGATTTGGACGGAGCATTGTCAAAGGGCGTTTGAAGACCTCAAGGCAGCTATAACAGAGGAGCCAGTCTTGGCATTACCTGACTTTGCCAAGACATTTGAGGTGCATACATATGCCTCCGATTTTGCCATTGGGGGTGTCTTGATGCAGGCTAAACATCCTATAGCATTTGAGGGTCGTACGTTAAATGAGACAGAGTGGTGTTACACGGTGCAAGAGAAGGAGATGACTGCCATTGTGCATTGCCTTTATACATAGAGACATTATTTGCTCGGGTAGAGGTTCGTGGTCAAGACCGACAATGTAGCTACTAGCTACTTTCAGACGTAGAAGAAGCTCACACCAAAACAGGCTCGGTGGTAAGATTTCTTGGCCGAATTTGATTATGTGCTAGAGTATAAGCCGGGCAAAGGTAACATTATAGCCGATGCCTTGAGCCAGAAAGTCGAGCTTGATGCAATAACTTCAACAAGATGGGACATTCATGAGGCTATAAAAGAAGGCATGCAACATGATCCGGCAGCCATATCTAGTTAGCCAACCAGGGCAGTACGAGACATTTTTGGATGAAGACGGCCTACTACTGTAATGACCCGACCAGTCGTTTTGAGTATTACAATCCCGTTTTCCCATTTACTGCTTAATTTATGACTTACAGTTGTTTTATGACTTACCAGGTTAATTGGTTCGGGTCTGGTGAGGTCTTGGAATGAATTGGAACACTTAGTTCTAAGGTTTAAAGCTTAAGTTAAAATAGTGACCGAATGTCGACTTATGTGTAAATGACCCCGGAATGGAGTTTTGATGATTCCAATAGCTACGTATAGTAATTTTGGACTTAGGATATCTGTAAAATTATTTAGAAATCCATAGTGGAATAGCAACTCAGTCAATGGTGCGACCTTTGCTAAGTAGCCATTGATGAACCGACGATAGTAGTTAACAAGGCCAAGGAAGGATCTCAACTCAGTTACATTTATAGGTGCCTCCCAGTCCTGGATAGCACGTACCTTAGCCTCGTCTATGCGTAGCTTGCCATTGCTAATAACATGGTCTAAGAAGTGCACCTTTGATTGTGCAAACTCGCATTTCTCCCTCTTAATGTATAGCTCGTTCTCCCGCGAGACTTGGAAAACCTTCCTTAAATGCTCCATGTGCTCCTCCAAGGTGGTGTTGTAGATGACTATATCGTCTAGGTAGACTACCATGAATTGATCAAGGTAGGGATGAAAAATCTTGTTCATAAGGGTACAAAATATGGCTGATGCATTGGTTAAGCCAAAGGGCATCACCAACCACTCAAAGGCCCATATCTCACCACACATGTTATCTTCGGCTCATCCCTTTCTGCAATGCGAACCTGGTAGCAGCCCTTGTGAAGATCCACCTTGGTAAACTACTTGGCTTGCCTAAGTCTATCGAACAAGTAATCAATGAGAGGGATCAAGTACTTATTCTTCATTGTGACCTTATTAAGTGCTTGGTAGTCTATGCACAAGTGCATCTATCCATCCTTCTTCTTCTGGAATAATACTGGTGCGCCGAAAGGTGCCTTTGATGGGAGAATATGACCAGCATCTAGTAGCTCTTTCAATTGTTTCATGAGCTCCTCTAGCTCAGGCGGTGCCATACGATATAGGAAAAATGCGGGTGGCTTAGCCTCTGGCTCCAACTCAATCTTGTGATCCACATCTCGTCTAGGCAGCAAGTGCTTAGGCAACTCCTCGGGCATGTCGTCTTTGTTTTCCTCAAGCAACTTCTCTATGCAAGGTGGCAGTGTCTCTTGAAAACTCTTATCTTCCTCCAGACTTGTGATGGTTGCCACGAACGTTGGCTCCCCCTTCTTAATCCCCTTGACAACCTGCATAGATGAGAGTTGCGCTTGGATCTGTCCGTGTGGCACAGTCGTTGTAGGTACTATGCAAGCTCCTTCTCGATCCATAACCAAGAGATATTGGAGGTAGGGGTCGATCACAGTATGACAATGTCTAAAGAACTCTTGCCCCAATATGATGTCAAAGATATCCATAGCGGTTACAGTAAAATTTATCATACCTTTCCAAGTTCCTAATTTGACACCAACTACATTAGCTACCCCACAAGCATTCTGTACCTCAGCATTCACAGTCTTGACGCGAGAGTTGGTTGGAGCAAGCTTCAATTCTAGTCTCTTTGCGGCAGCCTCAGTCATGAAATTATGAGTTGCTCCAGTATTCACCATTGCACTAGCAAGCTTGTTATTGATGGTGAGATCCACGTACTGATTTCCATTCTCGGTAGGTTGGATAGCTTGCTTATTGACAACACCACATAATCCGATCATACCCAACTGTGCGGTTCACGAACTCTCTCATTGCGGTTGCTTCTTTCTATTCACGAACCATGACGCTAAGGCTCTTTAGGTCGGGACAATTTCTGAAGTTGTGCGGCCCTCCGCATATGTTTCATCCCTTCTTCTCGACGTAGCCATGACGGCCACTCGACTTTTTAGAATCTTGAGTCTTGTAGTATTGTTGTTGTATCTCCTTTTCTTTACCACAGTCTCCCCCACCTTTGACATTGTTAAACTTTATTTCTTTGACTTTGCCTTCGTCGTGCTTGTCATTCCTGAAATCCATCAATGATTCGACCTTCACTATGGCTTGGTCTATATCTGCGATTTACCGGTGTTGCAACTCCTGCTTAGCCCAATTTTGTAACCCGTCCATGAAGTGGAACAACAAGTCATCATTGGTTAGGTTTGGGATTTGAAGCATAAGGGTAGTGAACTCCTTAACATAGACACGCATGCTCCCTGTTTGCTTCAACTCCCTAAGCTTGCGCCTCGCCTCGTACAAGACATTGTTTGGAAAAAACTATCGCTTGAACTCGGCTTGAACTAATCCCACGTGTTAATAGTATATAGACCTTTATCCACGTTGACCATCTTCCTTCTCCACCATAGCATGGCAGTCTTTGAGAGGTACAACACTGCAGTAGTGATCATGGCCTCGTCGTCCCTCACTTTGTCGTGCCTGAAGTAGTTCTCCAAGTGCCAAATGTAGTTTTTCACTTCTTGTGCATCATGAACACCTTTGAACACCGGGGGTTTGGGAGTCTCGATCTTGGCCTCCCTCATCACCACAACATTGTTGGTTGTCTCGGTCATGCCAGCACTAACATACTCCTCGAGTGACTCTATCTTTGCCTTCATAGCATCGATAGTACTCAAAGCCTCCATGAGTCTGCACTGTAAGGCAGTGATGGTTTTCCTTAGTTCCATCTCGGTTTGTGTACGTTCCTCCAAGTCATTTCAGATACTCTCAATCCATTCAAGAGTGTGCCCCTCAAGAACTCAAAGGGTGTCTTCCACCTTCCCCAAGCGTTGGCCAAAGATCTCCATGGCATCCATCCCGCGTTCATCTTCATCACCTACTCTTTACCGTGTGAGACGTCCTCGTGCAGGACCTCTACATCATCCTTGCTAACCTCAGTGGAAGATGGCTCTTGGTATGTAAGCCCTTCGTTTGACACAACCTCGGGTGGCACCTCCTGGCTCTTGTTGGTGGCATTTCTCTTTTTGCTACGGCCGGTCTTACCAGTAACATCCTGAATGATGTTGGCTTGGGTGTTGGCAGCGTTAATTTCTCCGTCGTTCGCTATTCCTTTAGTTGTAACCTTTGATCTGAACCACGTTAACACGTCCTTAGTCGTTAACTAAGTACACATGCGGTACTTGACAGCACACTCACGATCTTGCACAACTTGCTCACGTTGTTAATATGCCAAGTCAGCCTTATTATACTCAAGATCGCTAATAGAATGGTAGAAAGAATACAAGAGAATTGTTAAAAGAAATTTTATATTAGAGAGAACTTGAATTGTTTGCTTGGTGAATTACAAATGAATGGCCCCCTTTATATACTAGTCTCCTAGGGGCTAGTGTGTAAATATTAATTGTTACACAAGTCCTTAATATTTACAAGGTAAGGGTTTTCTCTAGAATTCTTTATAATCTTAGAAGATTCCAAGGACTTGCCTAGCAAATCCATAGGTATATAGGGTCTTCCAAAGGAAATGTCCATACTTTTCTAGAATTTTCTCATAAATGCTAGCCTTCCTCCTATGTAAGCTTTCATATGGCTTTAATATATGCAAAATGGTGCCTATGTGGCATGGTGACGTGGCAGATCATCACACTGGGCTGCATGCCCTTTGACCAAAAAATCCGTCGCATGCTTCTTAATCAAGTTAGGTGACTCGTTGGTATCGTGGAAATCAAAGAAACAAACTATTATTTCTCGAAGTTCTGCAGAAGCTGATTATAGAAGTCTAGAAACAACAGTAGCTTTGCTAATTTAGCTCCATCTACCGTTAAAAGAAGTTGATATTCAAATTAAATTGCCTATTGATATTTATAGTGGCAGCAAAGCAGCTATGCAAATAGCTGCAAATCCAGTCTATCATGAAAGGACCAAACACATTGAAATCGATTGTCATTCCGTGAGAGAAAGAATTCGACAAGGGTTTATTACTACAAAGTACATCTCAACAACTTATCAACCTGTGGATATTCTTACAAAGGGACTAACGAGAGTTCAACCTTAGTACCTAAAATCCAAGCTAGGTGTGTTTAATATTTTTCCACCACCTAACTTGAGGGGGAGTATTAAATAATGTAAGGGTATAACTGTCATTGTATATTGAAGTTGTTAGAGAGTTAGTTAAGCAGTTAATTACTGTTAGAGAGTTAGTTAAGCAGTTAATTACTGTTAAAGAGTTAGTTAAGCTTAGTCTTAGAAGTTAGTTAAAAGTCTGAATACATTGTTAATGAAACGTGTATAAAAGGAACAATGAAATTTAATTTCTACAAACTTCTAACAAATGAAATCATCTCATTCATTTTGGCTAATCTCTATTCTCTCAAACGATTGCCTCATCAACATCTTCTTCTTCTTCTTCTTCCTTTCTCTGCTTCCTTTATTTCTATGAATCTTTACTCACTACTATGTGAATTATTTCAGCTTTAAGTGTTGGCCATGGCAGGAGGAATTTCTTCTGTATTCACCGCTTTTAATTTACAGCTCTGACCTCGCAAGAGGAATTGCCTCAGTACCGGGTCCAAATCCCTTAATATCTAAGCTTGTAATGTTGCGTTCACTTCCAATTCGATTAGTGACAAAATTGATTTAGCTCTGCAACTCTTTTAGTTTAACCATGGTGAAAGAGTCTGGTGGTGGGCAGATGGGTGGGCTACTTTAGAGAAATAAAAAAAAATAAAGAAACTGAAAAAGGGATAAAAATTAATTTTAACTGTTGGATAAATTTTATTAGATCTGAACCGTTCATATAAAACACTAAATATACATGTTTTTATTGTTCAGAAGCCTTATTTTGTTTGTAAATCACGCGCTGGCCACGTAGACAAAGAGGTATGTCTTAGCTACACTTTAGAAAAATTAAGTGTGTAAGTTAATTTTAGTTCGCAAAAAGTGTGTAACAGAGATTTGATCCATAGTTCAAGGGGTAACTTATATATTTTGCCTTAATTCGTTTGCTAAAAAATGTTGAATTGTGTGAGTGAAAATTATTTTTTCACCTGAAATACTTCTTATATAAAATTTTCAACTTGAATTATATATTTCAAGTTGGAGTTAAAATAGTGAAGCAACATTATTTTGCAAATAATGTTGAAAAAAAATTGATTCTTTAATAACCACACAGAAATTAGAAATCAGAGTTAAAAATTAAATCAATAAAAAATGTTGAATGTTATATGGAGTACTTGACTGAGCAAACTTATTGGGGTATTATTACTTTTAGTCCGCGCCAGAAATTATTTACATTCGACAGTCAAAAAAATGTATAAAAGTTGTATAATTTTTGTATATAACATACATAATGAATATATGTACAAACAAATATGAAAAATATTTATATTTTTTACTATTATTTTAAGAGTAGCTATACAATATCAATTTTTAAAAATTATTTATTTAATACTCCTACTTGTTAGATAGTCACAACTCACAATACATACGAATTACTCCCTCCGTCTCAAATTATATAACATGATTCTCTTATACACGCTTTTGAAAAAAGTAATTAGGATGTGATTTTGACTAATTTATCCTTATTCATGTCTTAACATTTAATTTTTTTTTATTGCTATTTGAACAAAATTATTCATAATGGAGGTGTTTGTAGTTTACAAGAATAATTATTACAAAGGGTAAAAAGAAAAAAAAAATTAATTTTGTTTTGAATTTCTAAAATGACAAATAATTTGAGGCAACTAACACGACTGATAATGCGAGACNTTCATAATGGAGGTGTTTGTAGTTTACAAGAATAATTATTACAAAGGGTAAAAAGAAAAAAAAATTAATTTTGTTTTGAATTTCTAAAATGACAAATAATGGATGGAGTAATTTAGACACTATTTGGCCCGTTGGATGGATTTAAAGAAGTCGCATCACGCGAACAACAATGCAAAAATCTAATGGCTGCGTGTGATGCTATAAATAAAATATTCTCCTTCTTTTCATAAAATAACTTTAGAATTCCTTTCTATTTTCAAGTATTCGTACTACAAGTCTTAAGTTGGTGACGTCAAAGAGAATTATTTGAATATAAGTAGCTGGATAGATTTGCCTATATCAGAACCTGATTTCCTTTTACTAATTTATTTCCTTTTATAGAAGTACTAGATGAGGAAATAAAGAAGTAGGAGTCTGTTAGGCCAATGTTTATTTCTAAACGCATAGTTTATCAAATAAAATTTGTAAAAAGAGATGTTTTTGAACGGTGTAGCAGTTTGTTTATGTCAAATTATTTGTCAAGCATTTCTTTTTAAATAAAAGAACAAAAACATATAGTACTAATTTTTTATATTAGTAAAAGAACAAAAATAAATACAGTAATTGTTTGTATTCTCATCGTATCTTTTACAAGTCAATTCTACCTGCCGATGGCAAAGTACAAGAAAAAGAAGGCGTATTTTTAGGTCATTTACTTAGCTTTGAATATTGGAAATTGGACGATGTTCTCTATCTTCCATTGGAAACATTAGAGATCTATCACTCCAGTTCATACATTTATGTGTAATTTTTTTGTCATATTTTTCAGTTTGACTATTCAAATGTCAAACCCTATTTTAGTCAAGAAGATACGTGGTGTATATTAGTAGTAAATAGTAGTAATAATTATATGAATATCCCCCCTATCCATTTTATGTGATACACTTTGACTGGATATGAAATTTAAGGAATAACAAAAAAGAATTTTAAAACTTATTGTCTAAAAAGAGTGTAGATATTTGCATGGATATAAATCATCTCAATAAAAATAAATTAAAAAATTTAAAGTTAAATTATTTTTTAATATAGAACAATATCATTCTTTCCGTGACATCCTAAAAAGAAAAATACATTATATAAATTAGGACAGATGGAGTAATATATTTATGAAGTTTGTTACTTTTGTCTTTTTCTCGTACTACATCTAAGATGCAATTGTAAACGTTGAACTATTTGAACATCTTATTTAAAAATTTAAGTTACCGGAGGAAATATATTTTTATTTACTTAACTATATTTTCAATACGCCGATGATCATTTGAGGGTGTTATTCCTTTTTATAGGTCAATTCAAGTATGTGAGAATTCTATTCTATAATGGATAATTGTGAAACTTGAACTCATCAGTTTGTTTATTTTAATGCCAAGTTAGATAGTACGACTATTTCATCCAAAAATTAATGTTAACGGAAAGCATACTTTTATTTATTTAACTATATATTAAACAATATATAACTTTTATGGGACGGAGTCGAAGAATACTAATAATCATTATATAACTCATTAAACAACATACTTTATACAATGCAAAAAAACAAAAAAAAAAAAAAAATTGTAATCTTCTTTGTTTTCCCTTTTTTTTTTTTTTTATGTTTCCTTTTGCCCTTTTTCTAACTTTAACATGATGTTTTTGTTGGTAAGGTTCTTGAAATGGAGAAAACCCTAGCTAGCTCACCCTATCAAACGACAACTAGGGCTTCTCATCTTAGATACGGATCTTTAGTGATCATTCAAAAGATTTTTCTTTAGCCCTTTTTTCAGCCAACGTGCTCCATTAATTGATAACAATAGTATTATCACGCGGTCTCGTTTTCTGTTGTTAGTAGATTTTTATAACTAATGTTTTCTTTCATTGTTGATCACCTTACTATCTTGTTGTTTTTATTCTGTTTTTATATGGCTTTTTGGTACTATCACTTCTTGTCTATATTTTCATTAATGTGGTGCTTAAACTTTCCTGAGCGAAGGGTCTATTAAAAACAGTCTCTCTATCCTCACAAGAAAGGGATAAGGTGTGCGTATATACTAACTTACTCAGACCCACAGTATGGATTAATACTAGTTATGTTGTTGTTGTAATAAGAAAATGGAAATAAATTAAAAGAGTGGTTTCTTGACAGAAATCATTGATCATGTTAGAAAGAACAGCTGCAAAACAAGTAGTAGGAAATTTTCTCTATTCATGAATGGGAACAATGCTAAGTGCCTGATTGCATTGAGTGATTCTCAAAGAAGATGACCCCATTGTTGGATCCAAGTGGAATACTAATGTTTATTGGTCTACTGTATTACAAAAAAAAAAAAAAAAAAAAAAAAAAAAAAAAAAAAAAAAGAAGAAGCTCGGTGCACAAAGCATTCCGTATTTACGTAGGGTTACAAGAAGGGACATACCCTTAGGGCTATGATGCAGGCAGTATACCCTAACGCACGCATTAGTGGTTGTTTTCGCGGCTCGTACTTGTGACCTATAGATCACACGCAGACAATTTTACCGTGTAGACTCCCTCCTATTTTGGTGTACGGTATTATGATGATGATTTTGCAGACTGGATTTCAGAAGAGTGCAATTTGAAGAATATACTCTCTCATATATGATCCTACGATCAATCAGATCTCTCTTTTCTGTTCTTTATATACTTCCCACAGTATAGCGCATTACCTATTGTTAGTAGCAGGGTCATACTTCATATCATACATTTTTTTTTGTTTCATTCGTTTTTTTTCCTTAGGCTCTTTTTTGTTTAAATTCAATTACACACAGTAAAATCATTTCCAGAGTAAAGAGTAGATATTTCATATATAGATATAGGTAGCATGTAATGGTATAGAGTGGAAGCTAATGAGACACATATGAATGTGAGGGAGAATTATTTAATCTATTTGGTGTAAATTAATGCTTTATATATGTGACTTAGGCCCCCAAATTTAGGGGGCCATTCTTTTAAATAATAGGTTCATACGTATTTAAAAAATAATATTTAATATTTTTAATACAAAACTAGAATTTTTAATATAAAGGAAAGAATGTTTTTTAGATATATAAATAAAATAATACTTTGACTTACTTAAAATGTGTAGATGAATAATTTTCATAACTTTTGGTTTTTCATTTTTTACTCCTTCATTAAAAATTTGCTCTCTCTTCCTTAATTTGTCCAAGTCAGTCTTTCTTTTTTTTTCAATATCTTCATATTTCAAAAAACCCTACATATTTTTTGTGTTTCTCTTTGATATTCTTACTCACTTCTTTCTCCAAGATTTCATTACTCATCTTCTTTCTCCAAAATTTCACTAGTTCAAGTATTCAACAATACTTTTAAGCTTCCAATAGTTCTATACTTATATTGCTATGTAAAATCTTATCTAAGATCAACAATATCTCAAGAAAGATTAGATAGGTTGGCTATATTATCAACCGAGCAAGAATTATTAGAAAAAATCGATCATAAAAAAAATTATTAACAACTTTATATCTCAAAAAGTTAGAAGAATAGACTTCAAATAAAAATATATCTTATAACTTTCTTTTAAAATTGATGCCTCATATTAAATTTTGGGGCCCCATATGTGCTTGAGCTTCCCGGGTACCCTACCCTAAGATCCTTAAGTCAGGCAATAGATTTAACAACAATTCTAGTTGGAATTCCTGACATTCACTCACGCTGGAAATCATTAGTTCTTCTTTCACTTTCGTTACGTTAGATTATGTATACATATAAGGAAGAATTGGTCTTTGTTCAAACTTCAAAGAGATAAATTAAAGTCACGCGGCTCTTCCAGAAACATGTTATTGTTAAATTACATAAGAAAAGGAGAGTTATTTCAAAGCAGTTCAAGTAGCGTGGCTGAATTAAAAATCTCCGTGTGGTTCGAATCCTTACGGAGGTTTGAATGCGGAATAGAGAATTGAATTGATCATCAAATCACGACGGAGGTTTGAATAATGTCTTTGCCTATTTGCTGGTACAGAGAGGCTGGTCCCAACCTTGTGCGTGCGCCTATATATAGACCGAGATCATACTAAATTAGAAATATTATTCCAACAGCCAAATAAAATCTCAATGCTTTACACCTGCCGAAGCAGCATTGATTGGCTCTCTATTGCTTCAATCATTTCTGCGATATTTATGTTGCATGCCGCACGAGCTAGCTAGCTTGCCAGTAGCTAATTACTACTCCTATTATTTATAGTTTCTACCTAAAGCTGGCTATACCATCATTATCTAAGGCATATTCTTTAGCTTTTTCTTATGTGTGGGGACTAAAGAAACATTGTTCGATGGAGTAAAATCAAGCAATGGAGCCACGAAATCCCAAATTCATTGGAGAAACTGTTTCATTTTGCCTGCATGAAAGCAACAAATCTTTTTCTCCAACAGGAAAAATATTCATGTCTTTGGTTGGCCTTGTTTGTTTTCCTGAAAATTCACTAACTCTAATGGGGAAACATTTTTGTCAAACTCGTTCCGAAAACAGCCTCTCTGCCTGCACAAGGTAGGGTAAGATTTGGATATACATTATCCTCCCCGAACCCCACTTATGGAAATATATTGAGTATGTTTTGTTGTTGTTATAGTATTTTAGTCAAACTCGTATTTTACACTAAATACATGACATATATCTTCAACATATGCCCTTTTCTCACTTAATTATTCTATATATACAGTTTGTGAAAACACATTCTCACGTCATCATTATCAGTTAACTATAGTTAGTTAATACATATTTCTCACACCAATTCACAAAATCTCATGTCATATGAAGCCGTCTATCCCTCAATAAAAATAATATAGCATGGCAGAGATTGATTGTGAATTGTGATAAACCATATGGCATGACAAAGTAGTAACTAATAGTTGGATATGTAACAACGCTTCTAGCTTTCTATAGATCCAAAGAGTTGTAAGCTTCTTCATCTTCTTGATATTCCTCGTCCATGAAATCCTCTTTCCGGAAATAATCATCTTCAAAGAGGAAACTTGGGGCATCTTTATGCTTCTGGGAGTTACGATCATTTAATCCGATGACTGAAACTATCTTATCCCTTATGCAATTTCCAACATTATCCATGTTAACCTCTTCAGACTGCACTCCTAGAAGAGAACAGCATTCTTCTTGGAAGTTCAAGTCATTTGAGGATAAGATCAGGCGAGCAAGAGTTTTTGCAAGATCAGGTGCATAATCACAAATCTATGATGAAAAACAAATTAGAAGCTAAGTTATATGCGTGGATGAAAACTGAGATCGATTTTGACCATTTCAACTTTAAAGGGGATCATATTCAGCTCGAAGATGCATGATAATTAAAATTAATGCATGCAAAAGACTACTGCACCTACTACTATGTTGTAGCAGTGGACTAATATAAAGATATATATACATGGCCTATTTTTTTTGAAAGCTGTTCAACTATATAGCTAAAGTCTAGGATAGAGGGTGTAAACACATAAGCCACTGGCATATTTACATGCGCCTCTGACCATATAGATATAAGTGTACTGAATAAGTGTATTGCTGAAAAAATGTAAAAACGTGAAAGCACATGCACTTCCAGCTAATGAAAAAGCTATATCTGACAAGAAACTGGACAGCAGTGCTAAATAGATAATGCTTCAAAAGCAACTCCCGGTTAGGAGGAGAATTCTTTCTAGGAAGCTTTCATTCCCAGTGAGAATATACTCCTTGCCGGCCGCTGCTCTCATTAACTGTTTGAATAACTGTCATCCCTTTAATATCAGATGGTTTATGAAGAATGTAAAAGACTAAACCATGACTAGTTCCTTTAATATATGAACTACCTAGTCAGATGGAATTACCGAATACTCTCTGATTAGCAACCAATCCTTTAACAATCCACATCAAAAGAAAATCATACAAACTACTTTTTCTGCTACATGCTTGGGTATGGACATATAAGAATGCAGAATAGATCATAAAATGGGGGGATTAATTTGTTCATAGTTCAGCCAATACCAGGAACCAGAAAATCCAATGACCATTTTGAATGCAGAGAAGATCGAGAAAAATTTACCTTAAGTGCACGTGTACTTAGGAGAACCCCTTGATTATTTTCCTTTAAGTCATCCAAAGCACACTTGACAGCTTTTCTAGCAAGATTTCGATCAGGTAGACTGTTTTGTGCAACCAACTGTTTCACCTTGAAAGCAAGTTAAGCAAAACACAGATGCAAGAAATTTCTCATTGTTTAAAGATAATGCCTAAGATTGTATAACAATGTTAATTATCATGGATATGTATAATTTACGGATATTGTCTACGGTAACAATGGATGGCAATATGAACGTGAAAATATTGTGGCAGGTTCTCCCATTCCAGCATTACACAACCATCATGATCTGCAATGCTTCGTAGAGCCAACCCATAACTTTTCCAGTTGATACTTCTGAATGCATCAACGGACGACTGAGCAATAGAACAAGGTACACAGTCCTTGAAATATAAGATCTGGAATCAGGCATAAAGATACAAATCAAAGAAACAGAAACAAACTACTATTATTCTGAAAAGAAAACATGAAGGAGGGCGAGATACTGGCTCAACTAAAAGAAGGCGAGCAAGTAATGCTCAGAGATGAATTAAATAACTTCAAAGCTAAATTTTTAAAAAAAATGCTTAAAATATTTTGTCATTGCAACCAATGTTAGAAGACTAAGTTTTGACCAATCATCTTCCTGACCCATACGACAACTACAGATTGATGCTAAGGTACACACAGTGCCTTTTAACATGTCTTTGTTATGTTGAACTTCCAACACACCTCCAGAATATGTTGAAACTACTGTAAGGACTAGAAATCCTTGGACTTAACCAACCTGTAACTTCTATGATTCACTTAGCAAAAACTTCTTATATCCTCTTAAGTGTAATAAGCAATACTTAATTAAAGCTAATACCAGAGGCCACATTTGTTTACACTAGGTAAAATCGGACAATTAATGTATCCTGTTTGGTGCACAATGGGATACTCTAGATTTTAGAAAATACTTGTCCCCTTGGAGACATCTATAAAATTGGAAAGATACATAATAGATTAGATTTTAGACAATACTTTATTTTTTATTACAACATTACTATGGACAATCTCACTTTTCAACTTCTATGCTTCTGTCCCGAACTAGTTAGGGTCGACTATATGAATCCTCATTTCTTCATTAAAGCTCAACGCATATCTAATCATATGCATGAGCTTAAAAGGAGCTACAAGGTCATGGAATAGCCAAACCGACTTGCTTGGAATTGAGGCATAGTTGTTGTTGCTGTATATGTAATCCTATCGAATCAAATGTTATCAGGATGGCCCAAAGAAATAGGTCCACTTACTGGCCATAAAAAAACCGAAATATCTTTCAGTTATTACTCACATAAATAGCTCTCTACTCTATGATGTAGGGAAAGATGCATAAATATCAGCTTCCACACACCATACAGGCACGGGTTCTTCACCTTGTGTTCCATGCTTTATATAAAAACAAGAGATTCATTATAGTGATACAAAAACCCTGAAAATTTGAAACTCCAGACATTAATAATGCAGATCTGAGATATTTCACGATCCACTTGTTCTAAGACAACAAATGAACTCAACTTACAAGTTAATAGAAGTTTAGAAAGAATATGCAACATGACATGTATACGGTGAAAACTGTTATCTAACATTCGGTAACAACATGGTTAATAATAAGCACATATTAGAATGTGAACATTTTTTATGATTTTAAGAGCTTTCTTCAATTAATAATCCAAAAGCAAACCTCCGTTTTCATGTCTTGTTCCCTGATGCAGGAAGAAGGGAATTGTTCTGACAGCTCACTGATAATCACCACAGCTTCCACCACCTGGGTATTGCCCTGAGAACTTCCAGAAGAGTTAGCAACCCCAGTTCCAACCTTCAGATTTTCCCTGAAATATGAAACTACAGCTTTAAATATAATAAGATTGTTTTAATGCACCTTTTTTTTGCTCTGGACGACAGTTGCATCTCCAAAGGGGAATATCCATATATGAGCCATCGCAATTTCTAGTTTAGCACCACCAATAGATCTTAACTAAACAATGCAAGGAAACTTAAATCATCCTACATCAAAATATAGAAAGAGTGAATTGAATTCTCGACCAGATTATAAAAAGTAGGACCTTGAGTTGCTACTTCCTGCATGCTACATGTGATCAGTCTTATTGCCTCTACTCCTTCCTTCTGCTTATCTGGCTTGAGTTCTAGCATTCCCTTTTATATTTGACCCTGATATTTTCTCCCCTGCTCCACTCCATCCCAAGCTTCTTTTTTCCCCATCTTCACTCAAGCTAAACTATTTGACTAGACCAGTCTTTTAAGAAGCTAAAATCTTCAAATTATGCATTTTAGAAAAAGAATTAACTACTTTACATCACACTAAAGTACCCTAATGAACAGTCAGACATACAGACAAAACTACACAAGAAAGAGCGAAGAACTGTAAATGTTACACTTTTTAATGGGAAATTGCAGCACGAAAGACCTAACTTAAAGATAGTGTGAGAAAGCACGGGATAAAATAGGTTATATGATATTAGATGATAAATACTATACAAGAGGTCCCTATTTATAGCTATATACTACAAGGAGATATTACTCCTCTTCCAATGTGGGACAAGACTACACTATACATATCTATAAACTAACACTCCCCCTCAAGCCGGTGCATACACATCATATGTACAGAGCTTGTTACACATGTAGCTAATACGAGAACCAGTAAGAGACTTAGTGAAAATATCTGCTAGTTGATCATTCAACTTTATAAACTTTGTAACAATATCTCCTAAAAGTATTTTTCCTCTGACAAAGTGACAGTCGATCTCAATGTGTTTAGTCCTCTCATGGAACACCGGATTTGACGCAATATGAAGAGCAGCTTGGTTATCACACACTAGTTCCATCTTGCTGATTTCTCCGAACTTTAACTCCTTGAGCAACTGCTTGACCCAAACTAACTCACACGTCGCCATAGCCATGGCCCGATATTCGGCTTCGGCGCTAGATCGAGCAACTACATTCTGTTTCTTGCTCTTCCACGAGACCAAATTACCTCCTACTAGAACACAATATCCAGACGTAGAACGTCTATCAAAAGGTGATCCTGCCCAATCAGCATCTGTGTACCCAACAATCTGCTCGTGGCCTCGATCCTCGAATAGTAATCCTTTGCCTGGAGCTGACTTTATATACCGAAGAATGCGAACAACTGCATCCCAGTGACTATCACAGGGAGAATCCATAAACTGACTTACAACACTCACCGGAAAAGAAATGTCAGGTCTAGTCACTGTGAGGTAATTCAATTTGCCAACCAACCTCCTATATCTCGTAGGGTCTCTAAGAGGCTCCCCCTGTCCAGGCAGAAGCTTAGCATTCGGATCCATAGGAGAGTCAATAGGTTTGCAACCCATCATTCCAGTCTCCTCAAGAATGTCTAAGGCATACTTCCGCTGTGAAATAACAATACCTGAGCTAGACTGAGCGACCTCAATACCTAGAAAATACTTCAATCTGCCCAGATCCTTAGTCTGGAAGTGCTGAAAGAGATGTTGCTTCAGATTAGTAATACCATCCTGATCATTACCAGTAATAACAATATCATCAACATAAACCACTAGATAAATACACAGATTAGGAGCAGAATGCCGATAAAACACAGAGTGATCAGCCTCACTACGAGTCATGCCGAACTCCTGAATAATTGTGCTGAACTTATCAAACCAAGCTCGAGAGGACTGTTTCAAACCATATAGTGACCTGTGCAATCTGCACACACAACCATTAAACTCCCCCCGAGCAACAAAACCAGGTGGTTGCTCCATATAAACTTCTTCCTCAAGATCACCGTGGAGAAAAGCATTCTTAATGTCTAACTGATAAAGAGGCCAATGACGTACAACAGCCATGGACAAAAAGAGACGAACAGATGCTACTTTAGCCAGGGGAGAGAAAGTATCACTATAATCAAGCCCAAAAATCTGAGTATATCCTTTTGCAACAAGACGAGCCTTAAGCCGATCAACCTGGCCATCCGGGCCGACTTTGACTGCATAAACCCAACGACAACCAACAGTAGACTTACCTGCAGGAAGAGGAACAAGCTCCCAAGTGCCACTCGCATATAAAGCAGACATCTCGTCAATCATAACATGTCGCCATCCTGGATGAGATAGTGCCTCACTTGTAGACTTAGGGATAAAAACAGTGGACAAAGAAGATATAAAAGCATAATAAGGTGACGACAGACGATGATAACTTAAACCGACATAGTAGGGATTAGGATTAAGTGTGGATCGTACACCTTTGCAGAATGCAATTGGTTGACTAAGAGGAGACAAGTCCGCAGTAGGTGCAGAATCTGATGCGGGGCGTGAATCACATGGGCCTGATGCTGGATGTGGACTACGATGATAAGTCAAGAGTTGAACTAGATTATGTGGAGGAACCGGAGCTATAGGTGGTGGAGCTACAACTGGAGCTGTAGGTGGTGGAACTAGAGCTATAGGTGGTGGAGCTACAACTGGAGTTGTAGGTGACGGAGCTGGAGTGACTGAATCTCCAAAAGATGAAACTGGTAGTACCTCAGAAATATCTATGTGATGACCTGAACCTGTAAAGTATGATTGGGTTTCAAAGAAGGTAATATCAGCGGACATAAGGTACCGCTGGAGGTCAGGAGAGTAGCATCGATACCCCTTTTGTGTTCTCGAGAAACCCAGAAATACGCACTTAAGAGCACGAGGAGCTAACTTATCTGTTCCTGGAGTAAGGTTATGGACAAAACAAGTGCTTCCAAAGATACGGGGTGGAAGAGAGAACAAAGGTAAATGGGGAAACATGACAGAGAATGGAACTTGGTTCTGGATAGCTGAAGATGGCATACGATTAATAAGATAGCAAGATGTAAGAACGGCATCCCCC
>AWOL01S0056530.1:4847-16389 GCA_000715115.1 Nicotiana otophora | reverse complement strand
CCACTTTCGAGTTCAACTCTAGATTCGTAGATAGTATTTCACTGTTAGCTACTCAGCAAAATAATTAAAAACAGAATTAAATAAACAACCCAATATGATAAAATCAACTTCGTCAAATTAAACTTCAAACATCAACATTCATATATACCCATGACCCTAGAACAATAGGTTTCTTAGCCACTCATGTTCATACAATCATCAAAAATAATGTTTTCAAACATAAAATCAATGAATACTAGGAAAGGGATGGAAGAATTGATCAAATCCTTGCTTTCGAGTGTTTGGCACCTCACTCTTCTCTCTAAATCACGTCCTCCCCTCAAAAAGAGGTTTAGGTTGGCTTTTATATGAGTTGGGGGCATCTAGGGGTCGAAATAACCGAGTCCTAGTCGAAAAAGGACACTTTCCCGTCTTAAGCGTCCAGGGCAACGTGGGGCGCTGGCCCTGGTGCTCAAACATTTTGCCTGCTGTAAATTGCGCCACAGCCAGCGCCCATGCTGGCTGTGGCCCTCAAATCTCCCTTTTTGCGATTTTGTCCCGATTTTGTTCCAATTCGTGCCCTTTCGTCCCAAATTGTATTCGAATGATTCCTATACTTAGAAATACCAAAATATAGCACAAATAATCATATTAAACATTTCAAATCGTCGAGACATGAGTAAAATGTGAGGCGATATATATCAAAATATGCATACATTAAGCCGATTATCAATACCTGGCATGCAATTGCGAAGAAAATCAGGTAGAGGGCTAGTTCCCTTTGCGACAAAACAGTCGCATTTGCGAGGGAGTTAGGCTTTTCAAATGCGAAGCCAGAGTCGCAATAGCGACCTCCGAATAGGACTGACAGTGGCCGCATTTGCGAGGAATACTTCGCAATTGTGAGGGTTCGCAATTGCGAACCCATATCGCAATTGCGACATCAACAACTAATTAAAAGGGCTGGAAGTCGGGATTTCATCTCTTATTCTCTCATTTTAGAACCTTAGACTCGGAGGAGGCGATTTGGAGAGGGAATTTGCATCTACAAACTTTGGGTTAGTGATTCTAATCTATTTCCAACTATATTCCAATAATATATCTTAGGTTTTAACATCAAAATCATGTGAATCAAAGTACAAATTAGTGAAACTTTGTCAAGTTTTTGAAAAATACGAATTTATGTTTTGAGAGTCGATTTGGACTCGGATTTTGAAACTAATCACATATAAACGCGTGAGGTCATAGGTAGTCAGAATCTACCATTGGAATCGGGTTTTGACCAGGCGAGCTCCGGGTTGACTTTTGTTGACTTTTTTTAGAAAAGTGTAAAGATCATAATTTTATCTATTGTAATTGATTTCCCTTGCATTGTTTGATGATATTAAAATTGTTTTTTTTTTAGATTTGAGACGTGTAGAGGCGAATTTAAGGGGAAAAGTTATTTTCGAGGGTTGAATTGGCCTAGTTGAGGTAAGTAGCTTGCTTAACTTTGTATGGGGGAACTACCCCTTAGGATTTAAAATTGATTGTATCATTTGTATTATGTGAAAGCCGTGTACACAAGGTGACGAGTGGGTACACGGGTTGTATGTAGTATTTGAACGGATAATTCTACTTAGACTCTTTCCATGCTTTAATTGAATTATCATGTCATGCTCCAAATTCTCGTAGTCAACTTATTCTTACTTGTGTTAGTCTATCCTTATATGCCTTAAATGACTTTGTTAACACTTGTTCACATCTTACTTGATATTTGGCTCTTATGCTTTAGTTGAACTTATGGCCTCTTTCATTGTTACATGTTATCTCTTTCATTTTTGATTTATCATTATTTGAAGTTATTGCTACATGTTATCTCTTTCATTGTTGATTATCATTACTTGAAGTCATTGTTACATGTTATCTCTTACATGGTTGATTATCCTTATTTGGAGTCATCAGTATGTGTTATCTCTTTTAATGCGAGTTATTCTTATTTAGTATCGTGGTTACACATTATCTTTCCCATTGTTGTGTTATTGGTGTTGAAGTTGTGAAAGTCATTATCACATTGAGGTTAAGTGTTAATTGTTGAGACATCTTTCTTGTTGAGAATGTACATTCATTGTTATTATTGATATGCTTGTACACAATGTGGTGGAGACATGGGCTATTGTTATGGAAACATTGATATTGTTGATTATTGGCAAGTTATGACATATGGACACCTGTGGTGCGAGTTGTTATTATGATGTGATATTGATGCGTATGCGACGGTATAAGGATAGAGGTTAATATGCATGCGTCGGCATAAGGTGGGATTTATGTGCGTGTTGCTTGTAAGTGAATTACGTGAAGCCACGCGGCCTCATAAGGTGGGCTAAAGTGCGTGTAGCAATTTTGGGAACAATATTTTCAAAACTATTTAAATGTAAGGCTCACGCGACGATATAAGAAATGTTTGTGATTGAAATTGAGAAATGTGAATACGATGCGGTACCTCGGTTGTGATTCTTTTTATATACGAGGCGGTACCTCGGTTGTGATTCTTATTGTGCAGGAGGCGGTAGCTCGTTGTTATTCTTGTTGTTTATCTCATGTTGAAAAGAGTATTTGGTGGGAACACTTCTTGTTGTTTTGTTCTTCCTTGTTCTATCAGTTATTGTCCGTATATGATCATTGTGGTTGTCCTTAATTGATTCCTTTATGTTAACTCCACGCTTACAAATTTTGGTATTAGTTCATGTTATTATCTTGTTTCGTATCAGTTATTTCTTTGCCTACCATTATTTATTGTTATTAAGTTTTCATAATGTTTATTACATCCTAGTAGGTATCTTGACCTGGCCTCGTCACTACTCTACCGATTTTAGGCTTGATACTTACTGGATACCGTTGTAGTGTACTCATACTATGCTTCTGTACATCTTTTTGTGCAAATCTAGGTACGTCTGCCCGTGCTGGACGCTAGAGTTGATTTGAGTAACTGCTTTTGGAGACTTCAAGGTATACCTGCTCTACATCTATAGGCCTTGGTGTCCTCTTCTGTTTTAGACATTCCACTATTTCTTTCTTGCTTCAAACAATATTGTAGTTCGAGACTAGTAGTACTATCTTGTAGAGCGTATGACTCTGTTCCACCAGGTTTTGGGAAAAATGTTGCCTATTGTACTGTTGAGTTATTATTATAGTATGAAGGTTTTATTTGAAGTCTTAGTAGTATTTTTGCTAATTCTCTATGCATGTTAGGATTACCTAGTCGTAGAGACTAGGTTCCATCACGACATCCTATAGAGGGAAATTGGGGTCGTGTCAAGTTGGTATCAGAGCTCTAGGTTCATAGGTGTTACGAGTCATAAGCAGGTTTAGTAGTGTCTTGCGGATCGGTACAGAGACGTCTATACTTATCTTTGAGAGGTTACCGAATTGTTAGCAAAACATCACTTCTTTGATTCCTTATCGTGCGAATTTGTTGATTTCAAAATCTTAATCTTTGTGTCACGCCCCGACCTCGAGGAGTGCGACCGACGCTCAATCGAGATACCCCGGTTAAGAAAGCATGTTAGATGCATTCAACCCAACCTTGCCCATTAACAATATAAGAATCAGTACAGGTGATAGACATGAGAAGAGTCAAGTGTTCCACAATAATTTCCACTACTAAAGGATATTCATTTATGATTTCCAATATATAACAAGTTTACTGATATGATAAAAACATGTTCGCCCAAATACCAACACTTACTAGTTTAATTCCCAACATCATATACCACCCACAACCTGTCTACGGAGACTCTAAGTACAACAGAAGAGTAGTATGGATGTGCCGGCCACAAGGCCCCGGCTATAACTCATAATGTAACGTACAACGTCAAATGACACGAAGCTCGGAACAGAGTAGGGCTCAACAAAATCTGCTGAATAGAGAGTAACTGCTAACGAGGGTAAAAACCACATGTTGACGAATCACACGCATCCATTGAAGATGCAGCGCCCCCGATAAAAGTAACGTTAGTACATATGGAATAGTACTAGTATGAAAATCTAAATGTACACTTTCAAAATAGAATATCATTATAAGAAAGGGAAAACCATAGAAACAGCAAGTCACAATCAACAATATCCAAATGCCCAGTTAAAACATAACAATTTTAAAAATACGAAAATAATATATATTTTTGGTTGGGAGATTATTAGCACCGATATACCACCGTATTTTTTGCACGGAGTCCGATCACGCCCAATCGGCTAGGCCATCTCCCCACAGACAATGTGGTTTGACATGTGATGAGAAAAAAGGTGTTACCAAGAGTAGTACCACCATGCGCGCAACATGGCATCCGATCTCCACCCGATCATCTAGGCTGTCTTCCCACATATGACGTGTGGGTTGACTTTCCAATTCACAGCTAATATCAATCTCATCCCAAGTAAGGGGAATAATCACAATCCATCACAATCCACCCCTACACCGACATGTGTAGTTTCGGGTGTAGGCCTTATGACACACCCTTTCTCGGTTTTCTAATGATACTCCCAAAAGCATTTTTTTGTTTTTGCACACAAAAGTAATATAATTACAAATGTATTCGTCTCATCATCTTTTACATTGTATAAACCTTCATTAGTATTTTCAACCACTCACAATAATAATATTTCCTTGGCTCTTTTGGCCATTTAAAAGATCCTTTATTCAAGGCACGACATCCATATTTCATATTCCACACTTTCTTTTCTTTACTTTCAAGGATCACCATCAAACATTAACATATAGAATATTTTGGAAATCACAACTTTAAGTTATTAGCAGTGAAAACTTAAACACAATGAATTCTTATCCAAGAAATGAAGTAAAATGGTTGGCAATCAAAGCACAAGTTAGAAGCATAAATGAGTAACACATCATTTAATCTTGAAATACTTTTACCACAAAGGGAAATACACAATTTCAACTCATGAATATATATAAGATCTAAAGACACGTTGGAAACACTTACAAAGCATAGCATTAGTTAAAACAGTCACGTTTGGGCACAAGTATAACTCTCATTATTGGCACGGTGGCCACACTATCCATCTCCAACCCCCTTCTTTCACTTTCAAGCATCCTTATAGATTATCAACAATAAGGCATTTTAATTCAAGACTTTAGATACACATTTGAGCAACTAACCAAATTAAGGGTCTTAGACACATGTGATTTCTTACACAATTCAACATGCTAGTTTTCATTAAAATCACGCTTCAAATCATGACATATTAACAGACAACCCATGTTTAATCACCTTCTCAAATAGTAACTCAACAAAGAAGAATGTTTGGAATATAATTTGAACACATATATCTTTTGACACAAGGCTTGTTCGGAATAATCAATTTAGAATGAGTAACAAGGGACTTACAAGGCCATTGTGGGGTTCAATTCTAAAAGACAAGTTTAGACAACATACCTTGTTTGAGCTTTCCTTAAGTTACTACAACGTCCCAACACTTTTAGCAATAACAATCTATAAGAAGGTAGCAAAAATTAGATAATAATTAGAAGGATTCACATGGTGTAACTTCCTTAGGAATTTTGTCGAACACCTAGTATGCAAAATGGACTACAAAGCTCTACAATGGTAATCTCTTCCTCCCTTAACCAATTTTAGCAAGAAACTACCCAAACTAGTTCATTAAACCCACACACTACAACCTGTTGTCACATGCATGGCCTATTTCCAACCCCCATAACCTAATTAAACCCATAACAATTGCATGAAGGTTTTAGGACAAGGTCTTACCCGGATAGATGATAATCTAGTGATTGGTTTCCTTGATTCATGAATGTTTTTGCAAGATTGGATGATTAGAGTGTTAAGTTTACTCCGTCTCTCTCTAAAATGCTCTTACATCTCTCTAAAATCATCACATAATTGCCAAAAAATGAGCCCCAAAGGCTATTTATCAAAATGGGGTCGGATTATAAAAATAGAAAAATGGACCCTCTAAACTCAGGTCTGCGGTCGCAGAACTGACCACAAAACAGGTATGCGGTCCGCATAAAGGACCGCGAGAGTGATGCCCAAAAACTGGGATGATCTGGATAGGTCTGCGACAGGTTTGCGGTCCGCAGACCATTTATGCGGCCGCAGAATGGTCCGCAGAATCACCCAATTAAATTTCCTCGTGCAACTCTGCGACAGAAGTGCGGACCACGAAACAAGTTTGCGGTCGCACAATGGACTGCGAAACAACCCTCAAAATTCAACAACTCCCTGCACAATCTACGATGCTTATGCGGCCCGCAGAATGGATCTGCGGCTATGAATCTAACCGCATAATTGGCCCTTCAGCAAAACATGTTCTGCCAACACCTCGATGCATTCTTCAACCCAAAAAGTCTGTACTACAACCCTCAAACACGTAGGCCTACTTCGCCATCACGAACCCTTAAATTCCTTGACAAAATTTTCGGGGCCTTACATCCTCTCCCACTTAGGATCATTCGCCCTCGAATGAGGAGTAGAGTCCGCCCCAAAACACCCAACATAATTCATCCCCCTCCTTTCACACATCGCAATCCCCCAAATTTGACTAACCCCCAAATGTTTCAAAACTTTCGGCAGAGTCTCCTCTGTAATTGGGCCTATCCACCTGCCAGAGAATCACCAAAACCACCCTAACAACATATCCATAACTTAACAAAGCAACACTGATCTCAACATTAGGGCATTACATTAATAGAAGTGGTATATTGACATGAAATGTACACATTTAAATCATAACATGTAGAAAGTACCCTTTGAACCACAACCATTTGGCTCTACAAACGAGTGAGAATATTCCCTTTCCACAACACTATTGGCTATCGAGGCAACCTCCTCGACTCACAGACTTAGCCATAGCACTTGACGGAGGCAATCTCAATTTCAGGACTTATCTAGCAAGGATGACAATTAGGTACCTCTCATAAGACAATTACCCATTAACTTCACCTTCTATAGCTTCCCCCGGAATGATAGACAAATGACTCCCAGCTACCTTTTTGGGCATAGACACATGAAACACCTGGTGCATGGAGAACAACGATGGGAGACACACCATACTCATAGCTTGGCCCATTTTATTTTCTTCAAGATTCCATAAGGCCCAAATATAAACTACACCTATCTTACCTTTATTAACAATTCACATAGTATCTTTATGGAGAAAATCTTGAGAATAACCTGTTCACTTTCTTCAACTCTAAATCTCTACGCCGAATACCCAAACTAAACCTTTGGCGACTTTCAAATATTATTCTACGATATGCTAGAATGAATATGACCATAGAGTTCCTACCCAATATGTTCGATCATGGAATGATGCTTCTTTTTTGACATGTTTGAACCTATAACTCTCCATAGATTTACCACAAATAGGAATAATCAGGTTCGAGATTGGGCTGGAATTGTTTAAGAATCCATCATTGTACTGAGAAGGGCATTTTAAGAGGTTATATTCTAAGAGACATGAGGGTGACCACCAATAGTTCTGCCATGGTTAATCATTGTGATGGAATCATCGGTTCAACAAACGAGGCATAGAGTTACCAGTACAAATTAATAATGTGGGAACCATGTACATGATCCTAAGATGCATAACTAGTGAGTCATTTTAAATATGGGATGTATAGGAGGCATGATCAGGAAGATAAAACATTAGCATCAGTTATTTTAGGAAGATGATAAGTCACAAAAGTGATAGTAAATTGTTTCACTCCATATGTGCCTTGTTCGGCAATTGTAAGCCGTAAAGAGAAATAGTAAAGTACATGACACCAGTTTCCTCCTTGAGTGTAGGGAAGATCAGTTTAATTCAAACTAAGAAGATTCTTGCACCATGAATATGATAGAGATTTCAAAAATACATGAAGTTGCGTTATGCCCTCAACATTAACCAACACAAGGAATATCTGCCACAAGCCCATGAGGTTGAAAAAGAAGTTGAACACCTGTAAGATTATTATTATTCTGGTAGCATAACCCTTCACAATAGTTGATCCTATATGAGAGGACTAGAGATATGGCAAACTTGTCTTTCAAATCAATATGCTCATGATATGTGTTATAATCTGAAACATCCACCTGAAGTGGGGAGGAAAAGGTCGTGATAAGGCTAATTAACTTTCAACCTCCCCCGAGTGAAGCCATGTAGCTAGGACATCTTAATATTGGGATGAAATCATGTATTGGTTAGAGAGAACGAACATTTTCCTATGAGCTAGACATGTTTCTGCCATAATAACTCTCCAGATGCCATACCAGGCCACTTCACGGGCAACTACAATACTAGGAACAAGGTGAGCTACTTACTGCAGAATGATCTAAATGTACATGAATGTCATACTGAGATGGGCGAACAATAGATATTCCTATGGCGAATTTATGACAAATCCCAAATTTTTGAGAAACTTTATGCGGATGAGTGACCATTTCAATTGACATGTACACATATGATGGGTGCTGAGATATGCTCTTACGTTACTAGACAGTGGAAAGGGTTTATGATAATGCTCACAAAGGGGAGTAGAGTGACTGTTCAAACCATATGAGTCACGTGCACAGGAGAAAAAGACTTGCTCAAGAAAGATCTTGGCCCTAGGCTGCCTTACATTAGATTCGATACCATGTGGATAAACATTATGGTAGTGTATGCACAAGTACAAGTGAGTAGGTGTTATCCATTTGAATCAGAAGGTTCTGTAAGAGATTCATCAGGTATAGTCCCTTGTTGAGCATTTAGGGAAGCAAGTGGGAAGTATTTGCCTAGGGTTATAACTCAATTCAAGTACATAATTATAGAACTCAATTCCTCAAGAGGTTGTAAGTAAGATAACTGTGATAAAGAGGCTTCACAATTGATACGTCTCGTTCAAAGAGTAGATACGGAGGATGGCTCATAAAGCTATTCCGATTCTATCCCAATTTCCATATCAACATAAGGAATGACATATGACAAAGTGGAACCGGGATCAATAAGGGCATATACATCATGAGATTGGATAGTCGATATACCTGTAACCATATCTGGAGGAGCCTCCAACTTTTGACGCCTCCTCATAGCATAAAACCTGCTGGGCTCTCCTGAGCTGTCGATACCACTCCTAGCTTCTCCACGCCCTACGAGCGCTATAGCGACTCGAGCTGGGGGAGGCATTGTGGACGTAGTAACTGCAGAACTGGATGGTTGTGTCGCACCCCTGCCCATGCTCTGGCGTGACGAATGACAATCTCTCTGAACGTGACCCCTCATACCACACTTGTAGCATACATTGGTGCCATAGTGACATACTCATGAATGACATCTCCTACACTTCACAACGAGGATGAGGTCCGCTAAACTGACTCATCCCACTGACATGATATTCACCCTTTTTGCATACATCATAAGCATCCCCCTTATCCTTCATTCAGGCCTCCAATGTAGGAGTAACAAACCCCGTACCGGTTTACTAAGTGGGCCTTTGGAATTTCCCAAACCTGCCACCCCTAACATGCTACTAAGCATACTCACAACACGATGCCAAATGTTCATTCCCACACATCGGGAAGACTAGGATGGGTGTACCCAACCTAGGGCGTTTGTTCTTCTTGTGCCCCTTCTTTCCAAAACCATAACAGATTTCAAGAGTCATCCAACATCTCCCCAAGTGACACTTATTGCAAATCAAACAATCCAATTTATTAGCACTAACAACCCACTTTCGTTTTTTAGATTCTCTCACCACACAATCCGGTGGTGCGGTGACATTAGTGGGAACAAGGACACTTTCCTTAGCAATAAGTTCTTCCAATCCCTCCATGGATCGACACATTCTCCCAATGAACTTTTGTGTAATCTCCCCTATATTCAATAGCGGGGTCATTTCCTCCTCGTTGCTTCGATCTCGTAGATTACTCATCTGGAAAATGAGGCATAACGAGGAAATTAGCTTCCTATCTTGAGTTCTATCGCACGATCTGGAGTATCAAAGAAGCGTGAAATTCCTAAATATCCAAGTAGCCTCCCCATTATTGATGTGGTCGACAACACTTCGATAAGAAGGACTCTACTAGACACGGCTCCGAGACATCCTAGGACACTTTAAAACCTTAGGCTCTGATACCAAGTTTATCATGCCCGATCTCGGGGAGCGCGACCGGCGCTCAACCGTGATACCCCGGTTAAGCAACCCTATTAGATGCCTTTTACCCAACCCTTCCCATTAACAATATAAGAACCAGTACAGGTGATAGACATGAAAAGAGTCAAGTGTTCCACAATATTTTCCACTACTAAAGGATATTCATTTATGATTTCCAAAATATAACAAGTTTACTGATATGATAAAAACATATTCACCAAAATACCAACATTTACTAGTTTAATTCCCAACATCATATACCACACACAACCTGTCTACGGAGCCTCTAAGTACAACAGAAGAGTAGTATGGATGTGCCGGCGACAAGGCCCCGACTATACCTCAAAATATAACGTAAAACATCAAATGACATGAAGCCCGGAACAAAGTATTTCTCACCAAAATCTGCTGAATAGAGAGTAACCGCTAACGAGGATCAAGACCAGTTGATGAATCACCTGCATCCATTGAAGATGCAGTGCCCCCAGAAAAAGGGACGTTAGTACATATGTAATAATACAAGTATGAAAAGCTAAATGTCCACTTTCAAAATAGAATACCATTACAAGAAAGGGAAAACCATAGAAAGAGCAAGTCACAATCAACAATATCCAAATGCCCAGTTAAAACATACCAATTTTCAAAATACAAAAATAATATATATTTTTGGTTGGTAGATCATTAGAACTGATATACCACCATGTTTTTAGCATGGAGTCTGATCACGCCCGATCGACTAGTCCATCTCCCCACAGACAATGTGGTTTGACATGTGAACCAAGAGTAGTACTACCATGTGCGCAACATGGCGTCCGATCTCCACCTGATCGGCTAGGCCGCCTTCCCACATATTCCATGTAGGTTGACTTTCCAATTCACAGCTAATATCAATCTCATCCCAAATAAGGGGAATAATCACAATCCATCACAATCCACCCCTACACCAGCACGTATAGTTTCGGGTGTGGGCCTTATGACCCACCTTCCTCAGTTTGCTAATGATACTCCCAAAAGCATTTTTTTATTTTTGCACACAAAGGTAATATAATTACAAATGTATTCACCTCAGCATCTTTCACATTTTATAAACCTTCATTAGTATTTTCAACCACTCACAACAATAATATTTTCTTGGCTTTTTTGGCCATTCACAAGATCCTTTATTCAAGGCATATCAACCGTATGTCATATTCCACATTTTCTTTTCTTTACTTTCAAGGATCACCATCAAACATCAACATATAGAGTATTCCGGAAATCACAACTTTAAGTTATTAGCAGTGAAGACTTAAACACAATGAATTTCTTTCCAAGAAATGACGTAAAATGGTTGGCAATCAAAGCACAAGTTAGAAGCATAAACGAGTAACACATCATTTAATCTTGCAATACTTTTTCCAAAAAGGGCAATACACAATTGCAACTCATAAATAT
>AWOL01S0056523.1:4634-23141 GCA_000715115.1 Nicotiana otophora | reverse complement strand
AAACTCATGCATCCACGCAGTGAGCACAAAGCGAACTATTCTTTCACCTTTTACTAAAGAATACCGTGTGTGTGCTGCATTTAGTGGCATATGCCAATTTTTGGAGGGGTTCTTAAGTTGAGTGCCCCCTACAATTCCAGTTCTAATCTTTGATGTTTAATAGGGATATAAGTGGAATTAATTGGTAGACTTTGTGGGTTTTTTATGTTAATCCTTCTGAATGAAAATGATAATTTATTACTGCAGTTGGGAGTAACTTTCCCTTATTAACTTTTGGAAACAGATACTCAACATCTGAAGCTATATAGGGAATTCTTCCCATTTGATAATAATATGAGCCTACTGATATTGATAAGTTTGAACAGAACAATAAAAATCGAGTAAGATTATCCAGCGGAATGCACATTGTATTCCTATAGTTGATTATATCACACTTTGTTCTTCGTTAGGAGGTTTTGAGATTTTGAAGTTTAGTGACTTTTTGCAGTAATCATATGTTTTTTTTTCTAATATTAGGTTGTATGTGCAAAACACCCTTAATCCAGCACTAGGGGTGACAAACGGGCAGATCGGATCAGATATGAGCGGATTGAAAACGATTAATATAAAAATGGATTAAATATCTGACCTGCCCATATTCAATACGGATAGAAAATGTGTTAATCGGTAGATAATTATGGGTATTTATTTATGGCTTCTTAAATATGGTAACTTTTGGGAGAATTTGTCCTCCAATTTTGAAGAACCCCAATTTGAGTCTTTACAAATGTAAAAGTTAAACTCATTGGTGTATCTATTTCTAATCGAATAATATGGATTTTATCCTCTCTTTTTTTAAAAAAATACTCATTATCCAATTTATTTTTAGTGAATAATATAGATGGATAATTATTTTTTAATCCATTTTACCACCACTATCCAGTACAGTACCGGTCATTTGACTTTGTCATTGAAGATGGATCAAATGATTTGTTCACATTATAATTGGGGAGAAAATTTCAATTTTTAATTGTTCATATTATAAAGGAAGCGGAGAAGAGAAAAGATAGTTATTTTTAAGATGGCTAGAATTTTAATACTTTTCTTGTATTTGTTTAACAGTAGGAAAGTATAGAGAAGCAACAAGAGTCTCTACCCAAAACAAAACCAGATTAATCTCCAACTAATTTTGTCATGACCCAAAATTCCTCCACAGGCGTCGTGATGGCACTTAGTCTCTAAGATTAGGTAAGCTGATTTTATAACAATTCAAGCCATTTTTTATATATATAAACCAACAACGGAAATAACTACAAATATAACAACCTCCCAAGACTGATAATACTAAGTCATGAACTCTAACTGAATACATGAAATGATCTCAAGGATCGAATACTCAATATTTTTGATTAATAATTAACAGTAAAATAAAATAAAAAGACTTCAAGGGACTACGACGACCAAGCAGCTCTACCTTGAATCCTTGCGATCACACTTTAACTCTGTCCGAGTCCGATAGCTCCAATACCTGGCTCTGCACAAAAATGTGCAGAAGTGTAGTATGAGTACACCACGGTCGGTACCCAGTAAGTATCAAGACTAACCTCTGTGGAGTAGTGACGAGGTACAGTCGAGACACTCACTAGTCTAATAACCTGTGCAATATAGTATACAAAAATAATAGGAAACAAATAACAATGATGGCAACAATAACCAACCAGTGATATACACAGCAGGACGACAAGAACACTATAAATATTGCGCAACAAATAATGAATACAAGTACAACCAATTAATCAAGTCCTTCCAATATAAATCTTTCGCCTATATGTTTTTCAAATAGAAATCTTCAGGATATAACACTTTTAAATAAATCTCTTTCAAATATAATTTCTTCAAATAAATATCTTTCAAATAAAATTCTTTTAAATTAATCTCTTTCGAATAAAAGTCACCCTCTGACACAGCATTTTAAAATCATAAAATATGGGTCTCAGCCCACTTTCATATTTTCATGGCACTTCATGCCAATTTCTCTATCAAAACTGCACGAACAACTCATGTGCCAAATATCATCATCATTTAACCACGGCACCTCGTGCCCACATTTCATATCACAACTGCACGGACAATTCACGTGCCAATATCATCATTATTTTCCCCGGCACCTCGTGCCCACATTTCATATTTTCTGCGGCGTGCAACCCAATCTCATATAACATTAATCATACCTATTGCGGCGTGCAACCCGATCCCATATAACATAATCCGTCTGGCAATAGCCACAGGCTCTCAATTTCAACATAGATTAGACTATTATCAAGTTTACCGAAACAACAAGACAAGTTGCACAAGATATAAAAATAAACACAAGAAAAATCACAACATCACATGAAAATTACCAACGCAATAATCCCACATCATCACATAAAAATTACCAACACAATAACTCCACATCATCACATATCATCCCTGATAATAGCCACTTTTATCTCTCCTATAGCCACCCTTATCACTCCTAAAATAGCCTCCCTTATCCCGCCGCCCTGATAATATCAATAGCCACCCGTATCGCTTCTATAGCCACCCTTATCTCTCTATAGCCATAATGTTATATGGGATCGGGTTGTACGCCGCAACAGGTATGATTAATGTTATATGAGATTGGGTTGCACGCCGCAGCAAATATGAAATGTGGGCACGAGGTGCCACTTTTATCTCTCCTATAGCCACCCTTATCACTCCTAAAATAGCCTCCCTTATCCCTCCGCCCTGATAATATCAATAGCCACCCGTATCGCTTCTATAGCCATCCTTATCTCTCCTATAGCCACCCTTATCTCTCCTATAGCCACCTTTATCGGTTCGCCCAGACAATATCCCAACACACATAACAACAGTGAAATACCACCCTTATACCCACATAATATCAACAGTGAAATGTCACCCTTATATCCTCAAAATAATAACTTAAATAACACAACAATTTACACGGAATATTATCACGGCAACATAACAAAATCAATTCATATTACAATTTGCCCAATGGCCACAACCAATTCCAAAGATATAACAAAATCAATTAATTTCACAACAAATAGCCCAATGCTCGACACAATGTGTATAACACCTCAAAATAATAACAAAGATGAAAAATACTCAGTATAGGGCAACACCTTCATTAATCCAAATTATTGATAATTATATAACGCCTCGGTTTAAACTTATTTCATTAATTATTTGCAGATGAAAAATCCATAATATAATTATTTTCAGGAAATATCAAATCACCAAACTCACAGAATTTACATAAATATTCAATTAACAATCACATCAAATTATCATATAAAAATAAATTCAACAAACAAGGATTGAGGCATGGCAAATAGATGATTTAATAAATGTCAATAATTATCCAATTTACTACTCAATAATGCCTAAGACTTTAACTCAATAAAATTTACATATATAAGCCCTAGTACGTATTCGTCACCTCGCGTACACGACTTTTCACATTTCAAAAATGGCACATAAGACTCGATGCCTTAGAGGTAATTCCCCCACTCAAGGTTAGGCAAGATACTTACTTTTTTTTTTTTAAGTTAGGCCGATATTCCAAAATTTCCTTCTTGCTTGAATTGACCTCCGGACAGCTCAAATCTATCCACATTAATTCAATTCAGTTAATAATAATTATAGGAATTAATTTCATATGAAAATACTAATTTTCCAACAAAATTCGAAATTTAACTCAAAAATCGCCTGTGGGGCCCACGTCTCGGAATCCGACAAAACTCACAAAATCCGATAACCCATTCAATTACGAGTCCATCCACACTAATTTTATCAAATTCCGATAACAACTCGACCTCCAAATCTAAAATTTCCATTTTTGAAAGAATTTGCATAAATTCCAATTTCTTCCATTTAAATCTGAATTAAATGATGAATATAATCATGGATTTGTGAAATATAATCGCTTTTGGATATAGGACAATTACCCAAGTTGAAGTCTTGAAGAAATCCACAAAATCGCCCAAGAACCGTGCTCCAAAAATCCAAAACAAAATGAAGGAAATTACCATTTTTGGTCCTTAAGCTTCTGCCCAAAAAACACTATTCTGGTCGCTAAAAGTGTCAAATCTGGTCGCTAAAGGTGCGTACCATAACTGTTTACACCAGCAGTTTTGTTTTCACTAAAAAGGCTCTAACTCCATCATACGAACTCGGAATTCGACGATTGTTGTTCCTATGAATCACAAATAATAATACGAACCTATTCGAAACTCAATTCGGAGCTCATTTGCTCAATGTGATACCAATTTTGCTCGTTAAATAATTAACTCATGTTTCGCGCTAAAAACCAAATCGCGACTTGATGGAATTAGACCAAACTTTCCAGATCACTCCTACAATTCATTATCAAAATCCCGGAAGTCTTGAAATCAAATTTCAATCTCTAGAACTAAAAATGGACCGTTGGATCATTACATGCTTATGCTGAAAACATCAAACTCATCCAAAACTCATCCCCGACAGTCTGTAGTTTATCAACCATAACTTCTTGTACTCAACTCCAACTGCCAAACGGTTTAAATTTCTGAAAACTAGATACAAAGAGCTACAACTTTTATGTTTTGCTCATCGCTCAACTCCTTATAGATTGCGCGATATAAGCTCCCAAAGTCAGCCCTGCGCAGCAGAAATTTCTTGTGATGCACACTACTGTAGCCAAAATCTGCAGTACCAGCTTCAGTCGATTGATCATAATATTTTGTACAAATGTCCGAATGATGAATGGTTTATTGTTCTGGAAACTAGAATCAAAGAGCTACAACTTTCATGTTTTGATAATATCCAGATTCCTTATAGATTTCGAGATATAAACTTCCAAAGTCAACTCTGCGCATCAGAAATTTCGCACATTGCTGTAAAAAATCAGAAGTTAAAATTTATCCGAAACTACTCCGAAACTCACCTGAGGCCCTCGGGACCTCAACCCAATACACCTACAAGTCCTAAAACATCATACGAACTTAGTTGAAACCTCAAATCACATAAAATAGTGCTAAAATCACGAATCATACCCCAATTCAAGCTTAAGGAACTTAAGAATTTCCAACTTCTACATTCGATGCCGAAACCTATCAATTCAATTCCGATTGACCTTAAATTTTGCACAAAAGTCATAAATGACATAATAGATCTATGAAAATTTTCAGAACTGATATCAAAAAGTCAACTCCCGGTCAAACTTCCCAAAAATTTAACTTTCGCCATTTCAAGCAAAATTTCACTACGGACTTCCAAAAAATATTCTGGACACGCTCCTAAGTCCAAAATCACCATACGGAGCTATTAAAATCATCAAAACTCTATTTCGGAGTTGTTTACATATAATTCACCATCCGGTCAATTATTTCAACTTAAGCTTCCAGAACAAGAATTGTTCTTTCAATTAAATCCTGAATCATCGGAAAACCAAACTTGACCACCCTTGCAAGTCATAATACAAATTTTAAAGTTGCTCGAGACCTTAAGCCACCGAATGGAACGTAAATTCTTAAAACGACAAGTCGGGTCGTTACAAATTTCATTCTGCCCTTTTTCAAATCATGGTGTGACATTAAATTGAAGGGGAAAAAGGAAAGAAAGGGGTTTATATATTTGTACATAAAATTATTATATGGATAAGCATCTTAATTATACTTGAAATAAACAAGATTCAGTAGCAATAAAATGTTTCGGAGAGAATATAAGAGGGATAGATTAAGCACAGGATTTCCCTCATCGGCTGGCACAAAGAAAAACAAGGAGTTGGAGGGGTATAGAACCATGGCAAGGAGCTACATGAAACATACTTACCTGGACGGGGTCAATGGGTTATCAATAAGACCCATGGCCTAGGTTGGTGACTTCCATTGCACTTTGGAGGAGTGCCCGCCTAAGGCCGACCCAAGTGGTCGAGCCTATGTCATAATTTGTGGTAGCGGAGGCCTGCGTTCGCGAGGCCCCTACCCAATTCTAAACCTAACATTTTCTGCTCATTTGGTTTTATGTTGTCTAATGGCCTGGAATTCCCACAATGAGTTTTTTTTTGCTATACGAAAGAAAGCTATCTTAATGTAACTATAAAGGATGCAATTCAAACAACCTGCAACTGCTCTGTTTTCTGCAATTCAATCACAAGAAAGACAAAACCTTCATTGGAAGTTCATTATATTTAGTCGAACACATTTTATGCAACTTTTTATCATAATCAGGTTATGAGCTTATATTTCTTCCCAATCAGCAAGAAACTAAGACAAATCAACGCTTAAATACCTATGAATCAAATGATGAAGGAGACAGAATAGCAAAGGGCCGTTTCTATTTGAGAAGTAGACTTTCAACCATATCATACAACAACAAAAAACCAAGTGTAACCACCAAGAACCTGAAATGAATAAAAAGCATAAAGCAACTATGCGAATGAATCAAACGACAGAGCAGAACGATCCGCAAAGTCGCTTATATTTAAAATTAAAATGTAGACTTTAAAGCACAG
Source organism: Nicotiana otophora (assembly GCA_000715115.1). Taxonomy (NCBI): domain Eukaryota; kingdom Viridiplantae; phylum Streptophyta; class Magnoliopsida; order Solanales; family Solanaceae; genus Nicotiana; species Nicotiana otophora. The sequence continues at coordinate 16,615 of AWOL01S0056523.1, read as the reverse complement.
AGTAATTGAACAAAACAGTGAAGAGACTAAAGCGGAAGAAGAGAGCTGACTCCCACATCATAAAAGAAAAGAGTAAGCCCAAACTTCTTGTTGATATAAAAGGTTACTTAAGCAAAGTGCAAAACTCACGCAGCCATGCAGTGCGCACAAAGCGAACTATTCTTTCGCCTTTTACTAAAGAATACCGTGTGCGCGCTGCATTTAGTGGCATACGCCTATTTTTGGAGGGGTTCTCAAATTGAGTGTCCCTACAATTCCAGTTTAATCAACTATAACAATAACGATCCAGTAAAATCCTACAAGTGGGTTCCGGGGAGGGTAGTGTGAAACTACCTCGAGGGGTAGAGAGGTTGTTTTCGATAGACCTTCGATTACGCCCGGCACTATGAACCAGTAAATAGATGGAAAGCAAAAACAGCCCGACACTATGAACCATTCCAGTTTTAATCATTGGTGTTAATAGGGATATAAGTGAAATTAACTGGTAGACTTTGTGGGTTTTCTATGTTAAACTTTCTGAATGAACATGATAATTTAAAATTGCAAAGTTGGGAGTAACTTTCACTTATTTATCTTCTGAAACGAGTACTCAACACCTAAAAGATGACATTCTATTTAGGGAGATCTTCCCTTGACAATAATATGAGCTACTGATACGAATAAGTTTGAACAGAAAAATAAAAATCGAGTAGTTGATTATATCACACTTTCTTCATCGTTAAGAGGTTCTGAGATTATGAAGTTTAGTGACTTTTGCAGTAATCATATGTTTTTTCATAATCTTAGGTTGTATGTATAAAACACCTTTAATCCAGCACAGTACCGGTAACTTGACTTCGTCATTGAAAATGAATCACAACAGGGTATCAAATGTGCGAGTTGGGCTGATTTTGGGTGGGTCAAAATAGAATAAGCAGAGGCATACATAGGATTTTTTCATAAGCGGGATCACCATTTTAAACCGTGAACAAATAAGCAAATCTTTTTAAAAAGAACACAATTTGAATCGTATTAATAAAACACAACTCAAGTATATTACTACAACTCTTCTCGATAAGTTTTTATTGTTTGAAATGCATTCAAAATAAGCTCATTAGAAATAACACTAAATAATTTTTTCTACATAAGGCGCCAAACATTCAATTAAAACTCATCATTCATTTGATTTCACAAATTATTTTTAATAAATTTTATCGTCGAGATTAAAGATGAACAGAAAGAAAAAAAAAATCCGAACTACTTATGGAAGCAACATCATTCTTCTATATTCAAACAAAAAGGTCAACGTTTTGTTAAGAATTAAGAACTAAAAGGTCAATAGTTCAAATCCATCTTGTGTTTCCTATTTGTAGATTAAGCACAAAAAATTTAAAATAAAAATTGATGTTGTGTAGCTTTGAACTCGCGACCTCATAAATAAAGTAGTGTCATTTACTTTATTTATTCTAGTTTTTGTTTCGACATTTCAATCACATATAAATATTTAGTAACATTTCCCGACGAAGCGGTGTCATCGCCTAAGGTAGATCCACTCCTGCAGAAGAGGCAAAACTACCATATTAAGCCATGTGGCATAATCATAAGATGACAAGTGTAGATGTTTAGGACAAATTACGCTCCAATAAAGTTGGAGTTTTAAAAATATTTTAAAATAAAAAATGGAAAAAAAACCAACCAATTCAAATTGGGGAGTAGTTTTAAGTTGGAGTATTAAAATAATTTTGAAATAAAAAAACGAAAATTAAAAAAATTAAATATTATCAATTCAAATTGGGGAGTAGTTTTAAGTTGGAGTATTAAAATAATTTTGAAATAAAAAAACGAAAATTAAAAAAATTAAATATTATCAATTCAAATTGGGGAGTAGTTTTAAGTTGGAGTATTAAAATAATTTTGAAATAAAAAAACGAAAATTAAAAAAATTAAATATTATCAATTCAAATTGGGGAGTAGTTTTAAGTTGGAGTATTAAAATAATTTTGAAATAAAAAAACGAAAATTAAAAAAATTAAATATTATCAATTCAAATTGGGGAGTAGTTTCTTCCTAATTCAAATTGTAATAATTAGTTACTCTTTTTGGATTTGAATTTAAATATACTTAAATTTTTTTTTCTACGAAAACAATAATTGTTATATATTGAAAATTACAAAGTATATATTTAATTAAAAAAATCTGCTCCTCACTCTCTTTGAGAGAGTGAAATACACACACTGCCACATAAGCCTTTAGTTTGGAAATAATTCGACTCTAAAATAGTTTAAGGAGATAATAGGACCCCCGTAATGGAAAGGTGTGTAGTTGGAAATATGGTCATAGTTCCGGGGGAGGGGGGGTGTACTTATGCATTTTTCCTTTTTCTTTTGTTATGGTCATATATAACATATCAAATAAAAAAAGGAATTATTTTAAAGATATTTTAGCAAAGTTATTCATGCATCAATTTGGGCTAATAATCAACCCAATTTTAGATTGGCTGAGATGGACAAATGGGTTGGACGAGTTGAAGGGATCAAATGGGTTTGGGCTCAGATTGTCACATGATTTGTTCATATTATAGAGAAAATTTGATTTGCTGAAAGTATGACATTTTACGAAAAAATGCTACATATGGGGAGCTGAGAAGAGAAAAGATAGTCAATTTTAAGATGGCTAGAGTTTTAATACTTTTCTTGTATTTGTTTAACAGTAGCAAAGTAGTCAGAAGCAATAAGAGTTAAAATAGCCTTTTCGTGTGCAATGTTAAGTAGTACTACTATAATAGTACAATTTTACAAAGTTTTCTTTTAAAGTTAACTTCTACCTATAAACAAAAACCAGAATAATCTCCTCTAATTTCATTCGGCCCGTTTTCATATCTTGGTGTGTTATATTAAATTGAAGGGGAGAAAGGAAAGCAAGGAGTTTATATATTGTACATAAAATTATTAGTATATGGATAGGGCATCTTAATTATACTTGAAATAAACAACATTCAGTAGCAATAGTTATTTCAGAGAAAATATTAGGGGAAAGCTCAAGTAATAATATGTCCCTCATCGGCTGGCAAAAAGAAAAACAAGGAGTTGGAGGGGTATAGAACCGTGGCAAGGAGCTACGCTGAAACATACTTACCTGGACGGGGTCAATGGGTGATCAATAAGACCCATGGCCTAGGTTGGTGACTTCCATTGCACTTTGGAGGGGTGCCTGCCTAAGGTCGACCCAAGTGGTCGAGCCTACGTCATAATTTGTGGTAGTGGGGGCCTGCGTTCGCGCGGCCCCTACCCAATTCTAAACCTAAAATTTTTTAGTCATTTGGTTTTATGTTGTCTAATGGCCTGGAATTCCCACAATGAGTTTTTTTTTTGCTACACGAAAGAAAGCTATCTTAATGTAACTATAACTGCAACTGCTCTGTTTTCTGCAATTTAATCACAAGAAAGACAAAACCTTCATTGGAAGTTCAAGATATTTAGTCGAACACATTTTATGCAACTTTTCATCATAAGCAGGTTATGAGCTTGCTTAAATACCTATGCAACAAATGAATCAAATGAGATGTAGACTTTCAACATATCATACAACACCAAAAAACCAAGTGTAACCATCAAGAACCTGAAATGAATAAAAAGGTTAAAGTAACTATGCGAAGGAATCAAACGACAGAGCAGAACGATCCGCAAAGTCGCTTATATTTAAAATTAAAATGTATACTTTAAAGCACAGAGTAATTGAACAAAACAGTGAAGAGACTAAAGCGGAAGAAGAGAGCTGACTCCCACATCATAAAAGAAAGAGTAAGCCCAAACTTCTTGTTGATATAAAAGGTTACTTAAGCAAAGTGCAAAACTCACGCAGCCATGCAGTGCGCACAAAGCGAACTATTCTTTCGCCTTTTACTAAAGAATACCGTGTGCGCGCTGCATTTAGTGGCATACGCCTATTTTTGGAGGGGTTCTCAAATTGAGTGTCCCTACAATTCCAGTTTAATCAACAATAACAATAACGATCCAGTAAAATCCTACAAGTGGGTTCCGGGGAGGGTAGTGTAAAACTACCTCGAGGGGTAGAGAGACTGTTTTCGATTGATCTTCGACTACGCCCGGCACTATGAACCAGTAAATAGATGGAAAGCAAAAACAGCTCGGCACTATGAACAATTCCAGTTTTAATCATTGATGTTAATAGGGATATAAGTGGAATTAACTGGTAGACTTTGTGGGTTTTCTATGTTAAATTTTTTGGATGAACATGATAATTTATTATTGCAAAGTTGGGAGTAACTTTCACTTATTTATCTTCTGAACATTCTATTTAGGGAGTTCTTCCCTTGACAATAATATACTATAAAATTCCACGCGAATCCCCTACAATTCTCACGCAGCTATGCGGCGAGTACAAATCAAGCTATTCTTTCGCCTTTTACTAAAGAATACCGTGTGTGCACTGCACGTAGTGACACACGCCTATTTTTGGAGGGGTTCTCAAATTGAGTGCCCCCTATATACAAATCTAGTTTTACTCTTTCAATGTGATATTCCTAAGTAACAAAGGTTTTTTTTCCCCTAATGATTCTTTTCCTTTGCCTAACATCGATCGGATGATCGAAGCGACGGCCGGGCACGAGTTACTCAGCTTTCTCGATGCCTATTCCGGGTACAACCAAATTCGGATGGACCCGGGCGACCAAGAATAGACTTTCTTTATCACTAAATTTGGCGCCTACTATTATAATGTAATGCCATTCGGATTAAAGAACGCTGGTGCCACCTATAAACGCATAGTAAATCGGATGTTCGAAGAACAAATAGGAAATTCAATGGAAGTTTATATTGATGACATGTTAGTTAAGTCCCTGTGAGTAGAGGACCATTTAAAACATTTGTAGGAAACCTTCGACGTATTGAAAAAATATAATATGAAGCTGAATACGGAGAAGTGCACATTCGGGGTCGGATCGGGAAATTTCATCGGATTCATGGTATCCAATCGATGGATCAAGATTAATCTAAAAAGATCAAGGCCATAGAAGACATCACCGTGGTGGACAGCGTCAAGGCCGTTCAGAGGCTGACCGGGCATATAGCTGCCCTGCGCCGGTTCATATCAAGGTCTTCGGACAAAAGCCATCGGTTCTTCTCACTGTTGAAAAACAAGAATAATTTTTCCTGGACCCCGGAATTCCAATAAGCTTTGGAAGAACTCAAACGATACCTTTCGAGTCCGCCACTGCTCCACACTCCGAAGACGGATGAGCAACTGTACCTCCAGTGTCCGAGGTGGAGGTAAGTGGAGTTTTGGTTCTGGAAGAGGAAGGTACGTAATCTCCTATTTACTATGTCAGTAGAACTCTAGGTGAGGCCGAAATAAGGTATTCTCACCTTGAAATATTGGCGCTCGCTTTGTTAAGCGCCTCCAGAAAACTAAAACCGTACTTTCAATGTCACCTTATATATGTCGTAACCTTTTACCCACCGAGGAACATCATGCAAAAGCCCGAGCTCTTGGGCCTATTGGTCAAATGGGCCGTCAAAATCAGCAGGTATGATATCGAGTATTGACCCCGAACAGCCATAAAATCTCAAATTTTGGATGACTTTGTGGCCGACTTTACGCCGGCCTTAGTGGCCGAAGTTAAAAGAGAATTATTGTTAGCCTCGGGGGCTACCTTGAGAATTTGGACCCATTTTACGAACGACGCCTGTTATAGCTATCAACTCTCAATTACCCACTCAATACCTCTCGATCAGAGTGGTTTTGCCCAATTTAGCTCCAACATCCAGCATTCCTATAATTTTGCATATTTCATTAGTTTCGGGAACATAATTCAATACTTTTAGACTAAAACAAAAGCTAAAAGGCGCTAATAAGTAGTCAAAATCCCCACTAATCAGCGCCTCAAACACAAAAGGCTCCAAGCTCGGCATCGTGCTGAAGCCTCCTATGGGTAATGTAGTTAGGCGGTCTATTAGAACTGTAAAATTGACTAAAATGAGGTAGAGTATGAGGCCATGATTGCAGGTCTCGAATTGGCTAAAAGCCTTGGTGTAACGACCTGACCGATCGTTTTGAGCTCTAGTATAATGTTCAGAAGTTTGAGGCCTTGAGTAGCTTTACTTCGGGTATTATGACTTGTACGTGTGGTCGGAACTGAACTTCGGGAAGTTCGGAGTTGATTGGAAAGAAAAATCTAATTTCGGAAGCTTTAAGTTGGAAGAATTGGCTAAGGTTTGACTTTTTGAGTAAACGACCTCGGAATTGGGATTTCAATGTTCCAATAGGTTCATATGATTATTTGGACTTGGATGTATGTTCGGGTTGAGTATCGGATCACCCTAGAGCATTTCAGCGTTTATTATGAAAAGTTAACATTTTGAAAGTTTAAGAATTTCATAAGTTTGGTTTGAAGTGGATTTTTATGTTATCAATGTCTGTTTGGGGTTTCGAGCCTTGGAGTAGATTTGTTATGTCAATTATGACTTGTGTGTAAAATTTGAGGTCAATCGGACTTGATTAGATAGACTTCGGCGTCGAATGTAGAACTTTGAAGTTCTAAAGTTCATTAAGCTTGAATTGGGGCTACGTACGCACGAGGTGACGAGAGTCCGTACGTAGCAAAATCATATTTTATGTACGGGTAGACGTAGGATCTTATTTTGTAATATTTGAATTATTTGGACTCATGTTGCTGGCTTAATTAATTGAAGTTATAAATAAAATTTATTTGAAAATAAATATATGTATACTAGGCCAAGCCTTAACACTTTGAGTTGTGGGTGAGTTATTTGAGAAACGGTAAAGATTATATTCATTTTGTACCCATGTACGGTATTGTAAATACGTGCCTCGTAATTCGGTAACTTCCTTCCTTTTCTTGTAGAGCGGGCCAAACGCTTCGGCAGTATATAGATGCATCTATGGATCATGCTTCACGTCCCTCGACAGTGTACATGTTATTCTGGATCGGGACGAACGACCTCGACAGGAAATCGTGCGTTATAACGCTATTAGTCTGAATATTCACGAGATAAACTTTCCAATAATGGTAATCCTTATTTATTTGGTAATGGAACTTGACATTTTCTGAGTTGTTAAAGTAGAATACAAGATTTAGAAATTCATGCTTTAAAAGAAGTAATTGGGATATTATGTAACTTATAGATTCACCCCACCATTGTCGTATGCTTCATATCTACTCATGTTTTATTACATTATTTTATTGGACCTTTAGTAAGTGTCGATGTCGATCCCTCGTCACTACATATCCGGGGTTAGGCTAGATACTTAATGGGTACGCGTTGATTTACGTACTCATGCTATACTTCTGCACTAAATGTGCAGAAACTGACAGGTTCATTGGATGATCATCTTGGTGCATAGGCGCATCTGTTGAGGAGACTTTACGTGAGCTGCAACCCAGGCTATGCATCGCAGTCCACCGAGTCTCCATCGTACTAATTATTTATTCCTGTCTTATTTATATTCTAGACAGATGTTGTACTGTTGTTGTGCTTCTTAGAAAAATACTCATGCACTTGTGACACCGGGTTTTGGGGGTTCCTTTAGGTTATTCATTATTGTGGATCGTGTAAATATTTTTATTTACTCTGTAAATTCTCTTTTCTACTATTCAATTAAGGAAAAGTATGATTTCAAAATACTAAAAGGAGTAATTAAATTGGTAAATCACCATTGGCTTTTCTGACGGCGGCGTTAGGCGCCACCACGACCTATAGTGAATTTTGGATCGTGACACTTGGGGTCAAGGTGGTCGAAGCTAAGTGTGATTCCCTCCTTGTGGTAAATCAAGTCAATGGGGAGTTTGAAGTAAAAGAGGAACAAATGCGAAGGTATTTAGACAAGTTATAGGTAACGCTGCATCGATTTAAGGAATGGACTCTACAGCACGTGCCCCGAGATCAGAACAGCGAGGCCGATGCTCTGGCTAACTTGGGGTCCTCGGTTGATGATGATGAGTTCATCTCGGGGACAGTAGTACAACTCATGAAGCCGGTAGTAGAAGAAGGTCACGCCGAAGTAAACTCCCCGTGTTTAACTTGGGATTGGAGGAACCAGTACATAGATTACTTGAAGACTGGAAAATTGCCCACTGGCCATATGCTTGGGGCTGGGAGATATCGAAAATGTCTTGAGAGAAGTTCAAAAATTTGGGAGAATTTGGGAGCGGAATCTTTGGTTCAAAAATTAATCAGGGCCGGCTACTACTGGATCGACATGGAGAAAGTTATTGGCTCCGAACCGAGGGTCCGATTGAGGGCAAAACTATTGTCCAACCCAAGTTCTAGCTGGGCCATAGCATTACAACTGGTTTGATTATTCGTTTTATCTTTCATTTATTTATCTAACATCCTCAATTACTTGTATTGAATCAATCCATATATCCTTAAAATCGCGTATAAATTTAATTTTTATCCATTTTAAGGGTAAATACCATCCAAAAATAGTACTTCCTTTTTTAGAAGAAAGTATAACATTACTTAATATAGATGTTTGCACATTAACAATTTACTAAATGTAAAGTGTAAACCTCTGTACAAAAGAAAACTAGAAACATGTTATAAAATAAAAACTGTAAAGTAAATAAATCGAAAACAAGTATAGAGAGAGAATGATATATTATTCAACTTCAAACTGATCTACATAATGAACTGAAATCTCTTGTATTTATAGAAGAAAGGAAGCAACTGCGAGGCTTTTCTTGAGCTACTTCTAAGTTGTCTGCATGAGCTGCTCGCACAATATACGGTTCAACAACAAGAAACTAACACGAGTCAAATAATTCCAAATAAGGGCAAGTCCACTAAGGCATAGGATATCTAAGCCTCTTTTAAGTTTGGACAATTACGGAAGATATACAACCAATTTAAATAAAAGTGGGCAGCGAGAAAATCACCATAACCTCAATTAAGGGTGAACATTTACAAAAAGGGACAACTACAACTTCAAATAAAGATACGCAGTTAGGGAAAAGATAACATGGCAATGGAAGAGATAATAATTTCAATTAAGGTACATATGAATCAATTAAACAGTAATAGTGGATCATGAAACAATTGATTCTAATTAAGCAGGTAAAGGTGAAACTAGTAATTAAAGAACATAATCATAACAAGTACAACTGCATATTCAATGAATATAAGGACCTAGGAATCCTAAAAGGCCAACTTCAACAAATAAGTCTGAGCACGTACTCATCATCTCGAGTGCACGGACTACAATCAACATAGAAGACTCAAATCCTAAGGGGGTAGTTCCCCCACACAAGGTAACACAAGATACTTACCTCAAAGAAGACAAACCGATATTCTAAATTGAACTTCTCGGGTGAAATGACCTTCGGACGGCTCAAATCTAACCAAAATAACTTCAAAGCACAAATAAAACTCATAAGAAACTATTCCGGATCATAAAGACTCAATCTTTATCAAAATCGAAAAATCGACCCAAAAGTCGACCCCTAGGCCCACACCTCGAAACCCGACAAATTTCATAAAACCCGAATACACATTCCAATACGAGTTCAACCATACTAAAATTATCAAATTCCGATACCATTTCGTCCCTCAAATCATAATCTTTCATTTTGAAAACTTTCTTCAAACACCATAATTTTCCTCAACTCAAAACACAAATTAAATGATAAAAATAAAGATAAAATCATGGAATATATTAAATTCTAGGTGAAGAACACTTACCTAATCGATTTGCTTGAAAAACCCACAAAGAATCTCTCAAAACCGAGCTCTACAAGAAAAAATATGATGAAAAATGGCATAACCCTCAATTTAGAAAACTTATATTCTGCCCAGGTCTGAAAGCATCGCGAACGCAGCGAAAGGCTCGCGTTCGCGAAGAAGGAAAGTAAGGCTGTCCAGAAAAACCCTTCGCGAACGCGAGGGAAGGAGTGCGAACATGAAGAACAAGGGACGGAACATACGCGAACGCGAGACGGCGAACGCGAATGCGGAGAAGAAATATGAGGCTGACAGAAAGAGCTTCGCGAACGCGGGTGGCTAATCGCGAACGCGGGTGGCTAATCGCGAACGCAATGAAGGGGAAAGACAAACCTTCGCGAACGCGAGAGGTTGAACATGAACGTGAAAAAGGATCTCGAGGTGGTCAGCAGTAACACTTCGCGAACGCGAAAAGGTGCTTCACGATCGCGAAGAAGGACACCACAAAACAGGAACAACGGTTCAAAAATAGGGGAAAAGGATCCGTAGCCCGCCCGAAACACACCCGAGGCCCCTGGGACCCCGTCTAAACATACCAACAAGTCCCATAATTTAACACAGACTCACTCGAGGTCTCAAATCTCATCAAACAACATCGAAACTACGAATCACACCATGAATCGAACTTATGAACTTTCAAATCTTTCAACTTCTAAAACTCGTGCCGAAATCTATCAAATCAACCCGGAATGACGTCAAATTTTGCAGGCAAGTCCCAAATGACATAACGGAGTTGTTCCACCTCTCGAAATCATATTTCGACCCTGATATCACCAAAGTCAACTATTGGTCAAATCTCTCCACTTTCCAAACTTTCACTTTTCCAACTTTCGCTGAAATGATTCAAATCACCCTACGGACCTCCAAATCCAAATCCGGATGCACGCCTAAGTCCAAAATCACCATACGAAGCTGTTGAAATCATCTAAAACCCATTCCGGAGCCGTTTACATAAAAGTCAAATTTTTGGTCAACTCTTACCGCTTAAGCTTCCAAAACTTAAATCCTTCTTCCGGTTTGACTCTGATTCATCCGGTAACTGAATTCAACCACGCACGGAAGTCAATACACATAATACAAAGCTTCTCAGGACCTTATGCCGCTGAACGAGACTTAAATTCTCAAAATAACTGGCCGGGTCGTTACAAAATGTTATACCGTATCATTTTGATCGTTTGCTCCTATCCTTCTTAAGGATTGCTACATTTGGAACCGATTAGTCTACCATGCTTCATTCGTGCATTAAACTTTTTCCTTCAGGAACTTTAATTTTAATAAGAGCATTTGCAGATGAAATATAATATTTAATTTTGGATCAACAAATGCTTCTGCATTTAACTTGATGATCATACTATTTGCTAGTTGCTTATTACATCCCCCTAATGTTAGAAAAACTAACATATATTCCCAATCTTCTTTGGGGAACATATCTTTGTACGTTGTGGTAGATAGTAAAAATATTTAATTTTTGATCCGGAACTAATTGTGAGGTGAGGACTTATCATATCTTGTTGGTCTTGTTGGTCTGATGCATACAAGTGTTAAACTTCTGGTTTACTGTGACTGCTTTTGCATTAGTAAACTTCTGATTTACTGTGACACATGATGTAGTACAAATTGAAGAATAAGGCGGGTAGCTTCTCACATACATATTATTTTATCTCCTATAATTGTGGAAACATGAAGATGTTCAATCTTCCAATCATTTGTAGACTCAGTATGATAGTCATTTGTATTAGTAAACTTCAGGTTTACTACAACATATGTTTTGACCACAATCATATAATATGAATGACATATTTGTATATAAGCTCTTCGAGAGCTTTCATTTATTATCCACAATTTAATATTATTCGGACACTACTAGTGTCATGTGTTTTTTTAGACAAATAGTTAGCTCTTAAGGACTTTTTGATATATTTTGTACTATTCAATATTGTTCAGACACTTCTGGTATCATGAGAGAAAATATAATCAAATGAACAATATAAAGACAATTCTAAATTTATAAATGACAAAAAATAAGAATTTCAGCATTTTTACCGCCAACTTTGTGACAGATGTCTCCTTCATGGAGAAATGCTATTATCATCTGAATATTTTGTATCAAAGCAGCAATCATATAGTCATTACGTCCGTGAGGGGAAGATACATAAGTTATTATCTTCTTCGAGGAAATCAATAGCAACTAACTATAATATACTAATATGGTTATAGTAGAAAACATTCTACAAGAATCCTTTT
>AWOL01S0056521.1:0-20429 GCA_000715115.1 Nicotiana otophora | reverse complement strand
CCTAAGTAGTCCATACCGATTGTGAGTACTTCGCGTGTCGTAATTCTCTTCCGAGCAACTACCACAATTTACTAGACATATTCATCAAAATACGCTACCTGGCACTGATTCACTGCTCACTAAGATCGCACCAAGGTTTCGTTCTTCCTAATCTCACCTTTAAACCCTACGTATTGATTCCTCACATACGTTAGGAGTGATGTTGTTCAACAACTACCTAAATATGTATCCTTTTACAAGCAATACATACTAAATAGGCACAGTTAATTGATGGCCAATCAATCAACAACAATACACACGTACTTGAACAAGTAGAGAAATTCAACGGCTCAATTATGTAAAAACTTCACCAGAATGTATCCTACAAAAGGTTCCATCAAAACCATATATAACAAATTAGCTATTCATAATAGTATGCATAACTAAAATACTAGAATTCATAACCAATAATGGAAATAGGAAGAAGGAAGTGAAAAATCGTAGAAGAATGCTCCGCCTTGCTCCTAGCATGTTCTTGCCTCCTTGGGTCGAATCCCCTCTCCAAAAATGTCTCCCTTTTGGTTGAATCTACTCTAATCCCGTCTCCAAAAATGTCTTTTAACCCGCGACTTTTAATTACAGGGCAATAGACCTCGCGAGGTCAAGCTTATAGCGCGGTCAACCTGGCTATAGACCTCGTGAAGCCTGGTCTGTAGCGCGGTCAACCTAGCTATAGACCTCGCGAAGCCCTAGTCTATAGCATGGTCAAGGTGGCTATAGACCTCGCGAGGCCTGGTCTGTAGTGTCGCGCCCTTTTTTCGCTCGAAATCGAGTTTCGACATGTGAACTCTTTTAAGGAGGTATTAAAAGAGGAGAGTCTCCACCTAATGATTTTTAAGGTGCGTTAGGGCACCTATTTGCATATGACTCGGGTTTGACTAGTTTGCATCACCAAAAATCGGGTAAGGGCTCAAAATTACCTCGAAGACACGGTGTTAGGCACTCTTCGAGGTCCACAACTGTGGGTCCCAGCCGAACTTGAATTATATGAATTAGTCAGATAAACAAAGACAGAGAAAACAAGAAGTTTGGGAAGTTAGATTATCAGAGACTTTTAATAAATACAAACACTTGATTCAAAGATAATATGGGGGGTCCTATGTTTTTTAGCCTAAAGGATCACCCCGTGCAACATAAATAATACTTCGTAACTCTCTCAAGATGGGGTGTTGCTTGTATTATTCAGCGGGCACAGACTATCATCTTCTGCTACCCGATTACTATCTTTAAGTTATTATCTAAAGCGCACTAGTTGATTCTAAATCGTGCATTATGCGTGCACTACATGTCCCATGCCTATGGTCCAGAGAGCATTTGGACCTCTATTTTTGGGTGGTTCTAGACTTGACTTAGGCTCCTTCAAAATATTAACACTAGGTGACCATTCAAAACCAATAGGACTGCAATTAGATCAAATTAAAGGCTCACATTAACCTCCGTAATTAGGCAAACAAATGCACACCAAACAGATTTTACATATTAGGGAGTTTTCAAAATTGAAGGGATTGTAGTTATTAAACTCTATAGGCATGGTTTCTAGATGATCTGATTTAGATGTGCAGGCCATTTTTAGACCTAAATATTTCCAAATTACCAATTGGTAAATGCCAGATGTTGCTAAGTGGCTTATTACAAATTATCAGTGGACAAATCTATAGGCATGATTTCTAAGTGATTTATACAATAAGGAACAGTGAAACTCATTAAAAGTGCCTAGCAATACATAGTAGTAGACACAAGAATAGATAGAATACTCATTCATTTACAACATACTAATTATATGAGTGTGTGATTCCCTAATGATATGATTTCTAATAGTGCACAAAGAGATTCACATATAACAAGTCGGATAGCAAATAAATCACACAACTCCGACAAACATGCTTTTTACACTTTTCATGCAAATATTGAGAGATACCCATTTTCCAATTTCACTATGACCCCAATTGTTATTACAGAATTATTACAGGCCCAATAATGAATAAATTACAAAGTATCACAAGCAATAACAGTAGGCCCAAGACAAGCCAAAAGATACCCAGCACTGACAAGCCTTCAACTAAGCTCTTTCTCTACACATATCTCAACATAGCCCAAACACCATAGGGGAACTCGAACCAAACCCAACAGCCATGGTTTGAACATAAGATCCAGGAAACAATAACTTACACAAATCAATTTGCACATTCAATAGACAGAAACAAGGACAAAACTGAGTAGTAAGGAAAATGGCAAAAGAACCTCAGGCCCTAGTGTGCAGAGTTCACAAGGGTCATAAAATGAACCCCGAGCAGTGCTCACACTAGGGAGGTTAATAGAGAAAGCATTAGTGGCCTTGGCTTTCAGCTGGCCAAGAATTATAGGTTCACAATAGGGTAAGTAACCCATGAGAGTGAAAATAGTAGTCAAATGGCAGTGTTTGAAGAAGTGCATTAGGATTTTTAGAAACAGGCATTGTAAAGGTGATCACACAATGAACATATCAATATAGAGGATAAGCAAACTCAAGAGACAGGTTAATATCATAAGTCCACACTTAGCACATTGAGGCAAGGAACATTTGTAAGAAAGAAAAGGGGATTATGGCTTCCGGGATTACAAAATTAATAAGCAAGGAATTATGCCAAATAGGACAAACAACAGAATATTAACTTGACAGGTTCAAGCCTAATAGTCAAACTATGCTAAACACCAGGGGTTGAACAGTGCAACTCACATCAATAAGGCAAATAGAATCAAATGTTATAGGGAACACAAGTTAAGAAGCTATTATAAAAGGTTCCAACTAGTTGCTAGGAAGTACAGAGTTGGGTAGGGTAAGCACATACTAAGTGATAAAATAATCATAGGAGCAACTCATATCTAGAATGGGGGGTTTAACACGGATTGAGGAATATCACAGATACAAATCAATCACTATAGAAATCCAGGACAAGGCAGGAAACAAATTGATGTCATATAACCAATGTAAACACTCAAAGTACCAATACATTAAGCTAAACGAACTTCAAACAGTCTAAATTGCTCAAGTTAAACATAAATACATTTTAAAACTGACAAATTAGGCATGAGCAAATGCTAGAGAGGTTCATATCATAAGCAGAGTTACACATAGAGACAGTCTAAAAATACATTAGGTTATGCAATTTGATAGGCATGAATATGCTAATCAGGCATATAAGAGAATGAACATTGCAAAGGCTAAAGAACTCACCAGTTACTGATTGACAAGTAGACAAACAAGAAAAGAACAGAATCACTTTGAACGTCAACAAAGAAGTATAACCCAGGACCATAGATGTATCAAGTTCCCAAGGGCTTCATGGAACCCAGGGCAATGCTCACACCCAAGGAAGATTGAGAGAAATAGGAATTCTGGTGCCCTGGGCTTTCAGCCGGCCAAGAGCCAAAGTAGAACAAGACAATGAGCGAACAACAAAGTGAAGATCTTTAGATTTTTAGTTGAATTTTTGTGATTCAAGGTCTGTCCAAAAGGGAATGGGGGAGGGGTTTATATAGCAGTAAACATATAGCAAACATATAAGGAAACAGAATAATTTAAGTAACAAACAAGGAAAATAAAACATGCAAATCGAATTGAAATCAATTTAAGAGAGAAAACCTGTAAACCCTAGTTTTCTTTAGGGAAAGTGTAAATCAGCAGAATCCAAACAAAATCGAACTCACACAGTATAGTATTGAACGTATGTAGATGAAATAGTGCTCAAAATCAAAGATTCGAACCACTTTGGTTCGATTTCGGAAGATATTGCTTGCCATGTTTAGGCAAGCACCTAGGTAACACCACAAAACGGACAACCAGTACAAAAGGATTCGAATATGGCAAGAGAATGGTAGTCGAATCCCATTATCAGTGGGATTAGGAGAGGGGATTAAGAGGAAATAACTAGGGTTCTCTAGAAGAGAGAATATGAGAGTTGAGCGTTTAGGGGCGGTGGATTAAGGGTAAATAGGTAGGGTTCTGGGTTAGGTTAATTTAAGGGGGGGGGGGGGAGTGGACGATGGCCGTTGATATTGAGAGATCAACGGATAAGATCAAAAAATTGGATGGGCGGGTCGCGACCGGGTATTAGACATGGGTCGTTTGGCGTTGGGCTGTTGTAATTGGGCAAGGTATTTGAGTGTTTGGGCCATTCATTTGGTCCGAAATATGGCCTAAAACTGGGCCACAATTGAAAAAACAAAAAATATTATTTGTCCACTAAAATAATTAAAAATAATAACTTAACATTATAAAAATATAAAAAGCTATTTTGGCACAAATAATGTAATTATACATAAATATAGGTTGTTATTGCAAAAATGTGCAATTAGCCTAAAAATGCAAATGCAATTATAGAAATATTGAAGTAAAATATTATAAAACATACATGTTGGTGTAAATAATAAGTTTGGATAATTAAGTCATCACAAAATAATTTAAAGGATAATTAATAGATATTTATATAATAAAAATGTAGAAAGCAGTTGATTTAGAGGTTTAAAAATTATGGAAAATTATAGAAAAATGCTTGTATAGGTTTGTAAACTAAATGATGATGCAAATATGCTATTCTGAAAGTATACATGCAGTTTTAGAAAATATGAGGGAAAAATTAGGTATCAACAACTACCCCTCTTTACCCGAGAATGATGAAAGAATTGTCGGGTAAAGCAATGATGACCGATTTTGACCGAATGGGATGATTTGAAAAATGGAGGCCGAACTATGCTTTCCGAGTTGCCTACTTATCCCTGGTATTACGGGACTCAAGTCATATGTTGTTCTGGATCCAACAGTGAACTGAACCGATGAAGTTGTTATAGGAATAGTCGTATGCTTCGGAAAGGCTCTTTTAGATAGGACAATATCAAATGAGTTTATACAAAATTGTGAATGGATGTATCTTAGAACGGGTATCTGAACAGTTATCAAGTAAAAGTGGGTAACCGATGGTGGTTGACTGTGTTTGAAATAATTGCAGGATGTGAGCATTGAACGAAAATCGGAGCGAAGATTGCTCTCGTTAAGAGAACAGTTACCTCCTGGATTACCTGCAAAACTTAAACATAATGCATGAAAGTATATATTGTATTATTGCGAGAATTTAAACATGATGCAAATTTCCTTTGGACCATGAAAGATGTCTTTGGACGATGAGGATGATGTCTTTAGACCATGATGTCCTGGGCTATGAATCGCGTGATAAAGGATTCGTAGGACATGAAATGATGTTCTCGGGCCATGAGAATGGTGCCTCTGAACCATGATGCCTTTGAATAATGATGTGCAATATTGAGAGATTCCCAAGTCATGGCATGGTGTCTTTCGGCTATGCGAATGATGACTTCAGACTATGACACCTTTGGACAAAATGGTGATGTTTCAGCCCATGAGATACAAATACGTGGTGCTTGGTCATATGCGAAGCAAAACAAAATAGAGCTTAGTCTTGTGTAAGATTGGGGCAGAGCTTAGCCCCGGGAAAGTAGAAAATAGTGGTAGATTTCAAGTAGTATAACAGAGGTAGCATTTGGTATTATGCAAGGATAAGGCGATGCTTAGCCTTATGCAATTAGGGAGGCAGTGTTTAGCCTCATGAAAGGAAAAGGAGACTGTGGTTAGTCTCATGCAATTAGGAGACAGTGCTTAGTCTCATGCAAGGAAAGGCAGAGCTTAGCCTTATGCAATTAGGGAGGCAGTGCTTAGCCTCATGTAAGAAAAAGAGGCAGTGCTTAGTCTCATGCAATTAGGAGACAGTGCTTAGTCTCATGCAAGGAAAGGCAGAGCTTAGCCTTATGCAATTAGGGAGGCAGTGCTTAGCCTCATGTAAGAAAAAGAGGCAGTGCTTAGTCTCATGCAATTAGGAGACAGTGCTTAGTCTCATGTAAGGAAATGATACAGTGCTTAGTCTCATGCAAGGAAAGGCAGAGCTTAGCCTTATGCAATTAGGGAGGCAGTGCTTAGCCTCATGCAAGAAAGGAGACATTGCTTAGTCTCATGCAATTAGGAGACAGTGCTTAGTCTCATGCAAGGAAATGAGACAGCGCTTAGTCTCATGCAAGGAAAGGCAATGCTTAGCCTTATGCAATTAGGGAGGTAGTGCTTAGCCTCATGCAATGAAAAGGAGACAGTGCTTAGTCTCATACAAAGAAAGGCAATGCTTAGCCTTATGAAATTAAGGAGGCAATGTTTAGCCTCATGCAAAAAGAGGGCGATGAGTGATAGTAGTGTATTTCTTAGCTAGAGATATGTTTGCATTTGGCAACTTTGTCATTATTNTGAGGATGATGTCTTTAGACCATGATGTCCTGGGCTATGAATCGCGTGATAAAGGATTCGTAGGACATGAAATGATGTTCTCGGGCCATGAGAATGGTGCCTCTGAACCATGATGCCTTTGAATAATGATGTGCAATATTGAGAGATTCCCAAGTCATGGCATGGTGTCTTTCGGCTATGCGAATGATGACTTCAGACTATGACACCTTTGGACAAAATGGTGATGTTTCAGCCCATGAGATACAAATACGTGGTGCTTGGTCATATGCGAAGCAAAACAAAATAGAGCTTAGTCTTGTGTAAGATTGGGGCAGAGCTTAGCCCCGGGAAAGTAGAAAATAGTGGTAGATTTCAAGTAGTATAACAGAGGTAGCATTTGGTATTATGCAAGGATAAGGCGATGCTTAGCCTTATGCAATTAGGGAGGCAGTGTTTAGCCTCATGAAAGGAAAAGGAGACTGTGGTTAGTCTCATGCAATTAGGAGACAGTGCTTAGTCTCATTCAAGGAAAGGCAGAGCTTAGCCTTATGCAATTAGGGAGGCAGTGCTTAGCCTCATGTAAGAAAAAGAGGCAGTGCTTAGTCTCATGCAATTAGGAGACAGTGCTTAGTCTCATGTAAGGAAATGATACAGTGCTTAGTCTCATGCAAATAAAATCAATGCTTAGACTTGTACAATTAGGGAGGTAGTGCTTAGCCTCATGCAAGAAAGGAGACATTGCTTAGTCTCATGCAATTAGGAGACAGTGCTTAGTCTCATGCAAGGAAATGAGACAGCGCTTAGTCTCATGCAAGGAAAGGCAATGCTTAGCCTTATGCAATTAGGGAGGTAGTGCTTAGCCTCATGCAATGAAAAGGAGACAGTGCTTAGTCTCATACAAAGAAAGGCAATGCTTAGCCTTATGAAATTAAGGAGGCAATGTTTAGCCTCATGCAAAAAGAGGGCGATGAGTGATAGTAGTGTATTTCTTAGCTAGAGATATGTTTGCATTTGGCAACTTTGTCATTATTAAAATAGTGATTTTTGTGAATATTCCTGTTATGTTCATTGTGCCTGCATCCAAAGAAAAATCGTGAGCTTTGCGAGGAAGGTTGGTCCGTGCTTTCACCTTCTTGCATTGCTTTTGCTCTTGCTTCGAGATCTTGTTCAAGTTGTCCTGGGTAGCATCTGCATGTGTATAAAATAAATTTTTTGAGAAAATATGCGTGCATTTGATGAATGTAGCTAATTAAAAACATAGTAGTATGCAATATCAAGTAAGTTAGACGAACCAATGACTGTGACACTTTTAGAGACATTGCGACTTTTTTGCATTAGAATTTTGAGGATCCTCCTCAAAATTCTGCCCCAATTCAATATGCGATTCGTTGACCGTTCTGCATATGACGAAGTTGGCTGGACATGCTTTAAAATTGTGAGGGTCCACCTCAAAATTCTGCCTCAGTTTCTGACCATGGCAAAAATAAAGATTTTATTGAGACTGAACCCACAGGGCTGGCTACGTATCCCCTCTTAAATGGAAATCAGATCAACCGTAGTTCAGTTACATCAGAAGAAATGCGAATAAACTAAACATAGTATCTCTTGACTGCGTCTGGGTTGATGGGCTTTGGCCAAATTTCTCCGTCCATTTCTGCAAGTATGAGCGCTCCTCCTGTTAGTACTCTGTGAACTACGCGGGAAGATTTCCCTTTGGTTTCATCTTAATGCGGGAAGATCTGCTTCAGCACCGGCTACCCCGATGTGAACCATCTAGGTCTGACCCTTTTGTTGAAAGCTCTGGACATTCTGTTTTGGTAAAGTTGACCATGGCATACCGTATTCATTCTTTTCTCGTCAACAAGAGCTAATTGTTCGTAGCAACTTTGTATCCATTCTATGTCACTGAGTTCAGCCTCTTGTATAATTCTTAAAGAAGGAATTTTGACTTTGGCGGGAATGACAACTTCATTACCGTAGACCATCAAGTAGGGGGATTCTTTGGTTGATGTGCGGACTGTGGTACGATACCCCCAATAAGGCAAATGGTAATTTTTCGTGCCATTTCTTGCGATTATCTACCATCTTCCTTAATATCTTCTTGATGTTTTTATTAGCGGCTTTCATGGCTCCATTCATTTGTGGCATGTAAGCTATGGAATTCATATGCTTGATCTTGAAGGTTTCACACATGGATTTCATCAAATCATTGTTAAGGTTTGCAGCGTTGTCGGTGATGATGTATTATGGCACCCCGAATCGGCAAACAATACGATCCTTGACAAAATCTGCGACAACTTTCTTAGGTACAACTTTGTAAGATGCAGCCTCAACCCATTTTTTGAAGTAGTCTATGGCCACTAAAATGAACCTATTCCCATTTGAAGCTGCGGGTTCGATCGGACCGATGACATCTATTCCCCAAGCGGCGAAAGGCGAAGGTGCACTTGTTGCATTGAGTTCATTTGGTTGAACCCGTATCATATCTGCATGTATTTGGAACTGATGACACCTTTAAACATACCTGATGCCGTCTGTTCCCATAGTCATCCAAAATATCATGCTCTTAATATCTTCTTGGCTAAAATGAAACTGTTCATGTGTGGTCCGCAAGTTCCGGCATGTATCTCTTCGAGCAGTTTGGAAGCTTCATTGGCGTCAACACACCAAAATAATCCTAGGTCTGGAGTCCTTCTGTACAGAATTCCTCCACTTTGGAAGAAATGGTTGGATAATCTTCGAAGTGTGCGTTTCTGAGTATGATTTGCATGCTCCGGGTACTCTTCTTTTGCTATGTATTCTTTGATGTCATGAAACCACGGATTACAATCTGTTTCTTATTCAACATGAGTGCAATAAGCTGGCCGATTATGGATCCTTACTGGAATAGGGTCGATGATATTCTTATCCGGGTGTTGTATCATGGAAGACAGGGTGGCCTATGCGTCTGCAAACTCATTTTGGATTCCCGGAACATTTTTGAACTCTATCTTTGTGAATCTCTTCATAAACTCTTACACATAGTATAGATATGGTAATATTTTGGTATTCTTTGTATCCCACTCTCCTAGAACCTGATGTACCAAAAGGTCTAAATCACCAATTACCAGCAATTCCTGAATGTTCATGTCAATGGCCAAATTGAGCCCCAAGATGCAAGCCTCATATTCTGCTATATTGTTGGTGCACGAAAATCTGAGTTTTACGGTTGCCAGGTAATGTTGACTTGTCTCTGATACCAAAACAGCTCCGATACCCATTCCTTTAAAATTTGCAGCCCCATCGAAGAACATTCTCTAACCGTCATAGGTTTCGGTGATCTCTTCTCCTACAAATGATATCTCTTCATCGGGAAAATATGTTTTCAACGGTTCGTATTCTCCTCCTACAGGATTTTCTTCAAGATGATCTGCTAATGCATGTCCCTTAACCGCCTTCTAAGTTATGTAGATGATGTCGAATTCACTCAATAGTATCTGCCATTTTTCCAGCTTCCCTGTAGGCATGGGTTTCTAGAAAATGTATTTCAGAGGATCCATCCTTGATATGTGATATGTGGTATAGGCACAGAAGTAGTGCCTCAACTTTTGAGCTATCCACGTCAGGGCACAGCAGGTGCGTTCCATCAAAGAATACCGTGCCTCGTAGGGTGTTAACTTCTTACCCAGATAGTATATAGCCTGCTCTTTTCTCCCCGTCTCATCGTTTTGTCCCAAGACACAACCGAAATCCTCATCTAGTACGAACAAATAGAGCAGCGGAGGTCTACCAGGTTCCGGCGGGACCAGGTCTGATAGTTTGGAAAAATATTCCTTGATTTTGTCAAAAGCTTTCTGGTATTCTTCTGTCCAACTTATTGCAGCATCCTTCTTTAACATTTTGAAAATCGGCTCACAGATCATAGTTGATTGTGCTATGAAGCGGATGATGTAGTTGAGACACCCTAAGAAGCTCATCACATCCTTCTTGTTCCTCGGAGGTGGAAAATGCTAGATAGCCTTGACCTTTGACGATCCAACTCAATTCCTCGATGGCTGACGATGAATCCTAACAACTTTCTGGCAGGGACCCCAAAATTAAATTTTGCGGGGTTCAGTTTTAAATTATACCTTCGAAGCCGATCAAAGAACTTCCTCAAGTCTGCTATGTGATCTGTACCTTTCTTGGATTTGATGATGACATCGTCCACATATACTTCTATCTCCTTGTGTATCATGTCGTGGAAAATGGTTGTCATGGCCCTCATATAAGTGGCTCCAGCATTCTTTAGACGAAACGACATCATTTTGTAGCAGTATACTCCCTATGGCATAATAAAGGCTGTCTTCTTAGCATCTTCTTCATCCATCCAGATCTGATGATATCCTGCGAAGCGGTCCAGAAAAGACTAGAGTTCATGCTTGGCACAATTGTCGATCAGTATGTGTATATTGGGCAATGAGAAATCATTTTTAGGACTTGCTCTGTTTAAATTCTGATAGTCGACACATACTCTGACTTTCCCATCTTTCTTTGAAACCGGCACAATATTAGCCAACCAGGTGGGATACTCAACCACTCTGAGAACTTTAGCTTTGATCTGCTTGGTGACTTCCTCTTTTATTTTCAGACTCATTTCTGGCTTGAACTTTCTGAGCTTCTGCTTTACAGGCGGCCACATAGGGTTGGTAGGTAGTTTATGAGCCACTATAGATATGCTCAAACCAGTCATATCATTATAAGACCATCAAAAATATCTCCATACTCTTGCAGGAAACAAATGTACTCTTCTTTCTCTGATGGTGACAGGTGAATGCTTATACGAGTTTCTTTGACTATTTTGGAATTTCACAAATAGACTATCTTGGTTTCGTCCAGATTAGACTTAGACTTGTTCTCAAAATTTTCTACTTCTCTGACAATTTCCTCCGGTATTATATCTTCTTCTTCTATTTGCTCTGAATCACTATCCTTATGTTACGTTGTCTCATTACATGTCACAGTTGTTGGTTCATCAGGGTAAGTAATAATAATGTTGTAGAGAGACAATGTAAAGGATAATAATAAATACAAAATAGCAAACCATCGATAACTACCAAAACGTCAAACAAAAGCAATTGTAACGATCCAAACAATTAAAACTAAATACTGAAAAATGTCTTAAAACGCCCATAAAAATTGTTTTCAAAATAAATGATGCTAATGGCCAGGCTACCCCGGAACTCGGTGGGCCCGTGATGGTGTAGCGGTCCAGTTTATGAGAACAACTCCCTTCTCCACTGTCTGAATGATGAGGCCTTCCTCTTCCTCCTCCTTGACTATTGCACTGCAGTCCATATCTTTATCTTCCAAGAACAGATTCCTTAGGCCATCTAGAACTTCATCTTCTTCAAATCCCCACATCATGTCGGTTTGATGAAAGGACTGGCTCAAATGTGGTACCAGCTGCTCAAGAGGGTAATAAGGACCACGCATGGTGGCGACCAATCGTTATATGCCTTCCAGGTGTACTGATATCCAAGTCCAAAGGTTGTGCCGTGACGCTTTAGTTGTATTGGTTTAGTGATACCATGGAGATTCTTACCGAGACCCCTACCAGGTTCATACCATGCCCATGCCAATATGCTCTTTATTTTACAATTCCACCATTTATCTTTCTCAATCACGTTGACACGCTCAATGCGATGGTATGTTTCTCCACCCAACTTCCTTTTATTCTCAACAACCGGATCAGTCTGATTGGTGTAAATGGGGTTACTCCCGTCCACATGGATGATTATTTCCTGATGATTCTATTCGAACTTCACGGCCTGGTGTAGAGTAGAGGCCACAGCCTCAGTAGCGTGTATCCAAGGTCATCCCAATAACAGATTATATGTGGCGGATATGTCTAACACTTGAAGCTCAACATCAAACCAGGTCAGGCTCATCTGTAAATAGAGGTTGGTCTCCCCAATTGTGGCCCTTTGGGACCCATCGAATGCCTTCACGTTCATACTCTCTGCTCGTATCTCATGCAAACCTTTACCCAACCTCTTCAAAGTGGTTAATGGACAGATATTGAGATTTGAACCCCCATGTATCAAGACCCTAGCAATGAATTTGTCCTACACTGCACTGTGATGTGCAGTGCCCTGTTGTGACTCAATCCTTCCGGCGATAGTTCTTCTTCGTGAAAAGTGATCTTATGGCTTTCCAATACCTATTCTACCATATTGTCCATCTCCTTACTGGTAATGTTATTGGGTATATAGGCTTTGTTCAACACTTTAATCAACGCATTCCTATGCGCCTCGGAGTTCTACAGTAGTGATAGAATGGATATCTCAGCAGGGGTTTTGTTCAAATGATCAACCACAGAATACTCTTGTATTTGCACCTTTCTCCAAAGATCATCTAGGCTAGTTTCAATGATAGGCGACTTAGAAGTGGTTTCTTTACTTGTCCCTCCCAAATGTTCGGGCGAATAAACCCTACCAGTAGTGCTGCACCCGTTTCCTCCATTTTTGCCTTTCCTTTCCTTCTTGCTTCTGCAGCATAGTCCCAGGGTATAGAATTGGACTTAAAGGACGGTGTAGGTGCTACCGTCACGGTGAAGGGTGTGGTCACTTCGACTTTGAACGGAGTTGGCGCGACTGAGGGCGTTGTTACTTAAACCTCAAACGGAGTTGGTGTGGCTACTTCAACCTCAATTGGTGACTGCATTTGTACCACGATGGGTATGAGAGTGACTTGAGGTAATTTAGGACTATCCCCTTCATGAATGAGTCCAATGGACCCTTCCGGATCCCATTCTTCATCAGTTTCTATCACATTTACCCCCTCGCCCCTGTGATCCGGGAGAGGATTGTTGCGGACATTAGGTGCAGCCTCTTTTGCTTGTACAACCTTGGTGTTAATCAATGTCTGGATCTTATCCTTCAAAGTGTGACATTCATCAATAGTATGATCTTTCATGGCCGAGTAGTAGGCAGATGTCTTGTTTGGGTTAATCCATTGGGAGGAATATTCCACAGCAAGAGCGGGAATGGGAGTGACATAACTGGCAACCTTCAGTCTCTCATACAATTGGTCGATAGGTTCAGCAATTGGGGTGTATTATCTAGGTGGTCTGCGGTCTAAATTTGTTCTAGGTTTTTGGTAGTTTTGGCGGGCTGGTGGTGAGTGGTAGTATGATGGCTGGGTGTTATAAGTATGGTAAGTGGTAGCAGGTTGTTGGTATCTGAGAGGTGAGGGTTGATATGTGGGTGGGGGTGTTTGGTATGTGAGAGGAGACTTTGGATCTTGGGCCACCATCACTGCCCTTACTTCCTTCTTTTTAGAAATACCGCCTGACTGTAAGGCTTTGTTTGTAGTCTAGAGTGCTTCAAAATTTGACACTATTCCGCTCTTAATTCCCTCTTCTATTATTTCTCCTNCGCTCTTAATTCCCTCTTATATTATTTCTCCTAATTTGATGATGTCATAAAATTTATGGTTTTCAATAACCATTAGTCTCTCATAATACTACGGATCCTGATCTCGGACAAAGAACTTATTTATCTGTTCTTCTTCCAGTGCTGACCTTCTTTCGCATCTTCCGACCTCCACCGAGTAGCATACTCATGGAAAGTTTTCGTCGGCTTCTTTTTAAGATTCTGAATGTAAGAGACGTCTGGCACATTTTCTGTATTGAACCTGAACCGATCCATAAAATCTGACGCCATGCTTACCCAGTTAACCCATTTCTTCGGGTTTTGACTGATGTACCAAGACAGGACATCTCCAATGAGGATCCTCATGAACAACTTCATGTGGATTCTTTCATCTTTGCCAACCCCTACGAGCTTGTCATGATATGTTCTCAAATGTAACTTCGGATTACCTGTCCCATCGAACATTTCGAACTTAGGAGGTTTGTACCCCTCTGCAGTTCTATTTCCAGCTGAATACACAATTCTTCATAATTCAAACCCTCAATGCCTTTACCCCCTTCGACACTTTGGACTCGGCCAGTAAGTTTCTTGAGTTCCTCCGCCATGTTCTTGATGAGTAGGTCCTTCTCGGCGGACTCTGGTGTGTACAGGGTTTGTTGTGGAGTGTAGGGTAAGGTTTCCACATATATGGGGTTGCTTTGATAGACTCTAGGAATTTGGGTGTAGTGGTGGTCGTTGGTTGAGTTTGGGGGATCGGATGTAGGTTGTTGTGCATTTTGAGGAGTGTGGTAGGTGGTGGTTTATGGATAGTATGTCAGATGATGATGATGTTGTGGAGGGGTCGGTACTGGCAGGGGGTTGGGATTTTGAGGAGGTGTGGCATATTGATGAGGTGTAGGAGGATTCTGTGAGTGTTGGTTTTGTGTGTTCTGGGGAGGCGCTGGGTTTTAGGTGTTTTGTTGGTTGATGTCGGGGACATTCAGGGTGAGGGAAAGGTTTGCCAAGTTCCGGACCTGCTCAAGTTCCCCTTGTAACTCCAGTATTTTTTGTTCTAACCGTAAGACCAAGTCATTTTGTGCTGGAGTACTCCGACCATCCAAAGTTTCGACATTCTCTGCATGAGTAGCGTTGTCTTTTCTGATACCGCTCATATCATCCATTTTGGCTATTCCTTTTCTTTTGGGATCACTTGGAGGAGGAGGAGGTGTAGGACTTCTAGATCTGGTATGATATGCTGATGATGCCAGTATGCACGAACCAACCTTAGGGAATGGGAATAATCAAAAGAAAATAAAACAAAAAGGTAAACAAGTCACTAAGGATTGTTAAGAGGATATTTGCAGTATTATAAATTCGTGTCCTAATTTTGGGGACCTCGTTGTGCCCAAGGTAGACCTAAGCAACATATAGTTTTATAGAAAATTGATGCCAATAATTGCGTCATTTCATTAATGTGATAAATGAACCAAATCTCTACTAAAATGACAATAATTATAAAGAGTTACTAATAGCATTTGCCTTATTACAATCAAAGTCTAAAACGAGTCTAGAAAGCAAATAAAACATTATTCCTAATCTATTTGGTCCTAGAGGGACCTTCTCCATGCTTGGCCTTCTTAGCTCCATCAATCAGGTTCCCCAGGTCGCGCATGTCCAACAGCAGATAAGCCCTTGCTAGATGCCCTCCTTCGTTGCCCTCAGCATTCTGACAGTCTGAGATCCTTTCCCTCAAGCTCTATCAACCCCTGCTCCAAATAGTCCAACCTCTCTGTTGATTTAGTAGCGATTCATTTCAACTCGTTGATTGCTTCCATGTCCACTTTGTGTTGTTCCAAATGCCTGGCTTCAGATTCGAAAACCCTTTTTTGCAACATCCTGTATTTGACTTTTGCCTCAGCAGCGTCTTCTATGACCCTATTCCTCAGATTAATCCCTGGCTTGACATCTCCCGCTATATCATCTACCAACCATGATGGGTAGAAGTACACATGGCCAGTGTGATACCTATCTGGCTCGATGGTATCTTTCTCCACAATGCTCTTTTGATGCCACATATGTTGTGCCTCGAACTTGAATGGAATGGAGTTCCCCTTGAAGTCTGCTTTGTACTGGACCATGTTGGAAACTTGAGGTATAACCTGCTTCCTCCCAGCTTGCCTCAAACCCTTATAGGAGCATAAGGATAGATTCCTCTCAACCCGATTAGCACTAGATGAGGAGACTCTCTTGACCTGATGATGAACTCATTGCTAGGGAACCATTCGAACATCCAATGCACTCTTTCATCAGTCAAATTGCTGAAAAAACATACCCAGCTCACAGCATTTCCTGGTTGCGCAAACCTGTTTGGGATAAAATTCATCCTCTTCGGATGGTGATAGGTTATGTGGTCATTCCATGGTCATTGCGGAAGTTCTTGATGAAATTCACCTCTCTGAAAGTGTTCTAACAACCATACTTGCAGCAACAGATTGCAACCCTCGAAGAGCTTATACCCTTTTTTGCAACGGTCTAAAGCCCGATACATCTCCGCCAAGATCATAGGGACAATGGTGTAAGTTTGCCCCTCAATTCCCTCCATTAAAGTCCTAGCGACCATAGCTAGGCGAGTATGGATCATGTTTCCCTTCATCGGAATTATCAGCATTCCCAGAAAATAGACAATGAATACGAAAACTCGGCGGTGTGGCCAACCAAAAAAAGTAATGGCAAGTTCATCATGGTAAAGGCGATATGACTTGCTTTGCCCATAACGCTCATAAAGAAACTCAAATAGTATATAAGACTTCTTTAGACAGAGTAACTCATCATTTTTCTTGAAACCCATCATTTTCAAGAAACCTCAGGAAGTACGGTTTTTCGGTATCAACAAACCAGGGCTATCTCATGGGAGTCCAGCGAAGCCTCCTATTTTCTCTAAAAGAGGAGTCATTTGTATGTCGCCAAAATGGAAGACGACTTTCTTCTCATCCCAAAACATAGTGGCGGCCTTAATTAATGCATTGTTTGGCTGAATGTCTAAAAAAGAGGGTAAATTCCCGAGGACTCTTTTTACATTGTTTTTGTCACTTGGTGAGAGGTTTTTCCACCAATCCAGCAGCAAGGGTGGGATATTTTGAACCATGCCGAACTTGGGGACTTAGTGCCTTATTTTTGCAAAACAAATAAAGTTTGCCCTTTTTCCCTCCAGATTTGACTATTTACACATTAATGATCGGTATACGGGTATGTTTTCTCCAAATAATGCACATATCGTGATGGTATCCATTGGGATTACGGAAATCTCGGCGGACTTTGGACAAGGCTTGCCTTAGCGGGTTATCACGCGGACAGCGTTCTAACCCATTCTAGGTTTGGACATGATGCATGCACATTTAATATTAGAGTGGGGTTTCTATAAGAGTCTAGACCGGTACCCTCAAGCAGACAACTTGATAGGGAAAGGCACGGAACCATCGACTGCACCGCTGATTGACTAGTTTTACCACAAATAAGCCTTTTCCAAATTTAAAGGGTGCTTTCGGAAGAGCGCGTACACTCATCAAGTGCCACAATGGTATTAATTGGGCATGAGTGTAATATGACGTGGAGCATTCTTTATGCAACTATAAACAACATGTTGCCAAATATTTTGCATGATGAAAACAGTAAATGCATTATTAAAATGAAATGTAAAGACATGAAAAGAAAGGCAAACAAGAAGCAGTTAGTACGCGCAATGTAGAAGTTGTAATAAAGTAAGAGAGGGAGTAAGGGTGGGGAGAGACATGATGTAGCAATTTAAAAGGTGACTTGGAGCAAATAAGTATAACTAGAAAAAGAAAAACGCATGTTAGGGACAATTTGAGCAAAGAAGGGAAGAGAAGGGAAGGGATTTGCATATTAATACGAATTCAAATAAAGGAAGAATAGGGGAAAGGGTATGCATACAACAAAAAAGGGAAATAGGAGTGGGATATTAATGTAGCAGCAAAATAATAAAAGAACAAGGAAACACGTTTATCAGAGAAGACTAATTCATATAAACCATGTTTGCTATGGCAAGAGCCTAAATATCCCCAGCAGAGTCGCCATGCTGTCGCGCTTTTTTTGTCGCGAAATCAGGTTTCGACATGTGACAACTCTTTTAAGGAGGTATTAAAATAGGAGAGTCTCCACCTAACGGTTTTTAAGGTGCATTAGGGCACCTATTTGCATATGACTCGGGTTTGACTAGTTTGCATCACCAAAGATCGGGTAAGGGCTTGAAATTACCTCGAAAAGAAGGTGTTAGGCACTCTTCGAGGTCCACAACTGTGGGTCCCAGCCGAACTTGAATTATATGAATTAGTCAGATAAACAAAGACAGAGAAAACAAGAAGTTTGGGAAGTTTGATTATCAAAGACTTTGAATAAATACAAACACTTGATTCAAAGATAAAATTGGGGGTCTTATGTTTTTTAGCCTAAAGGATCACCCCGTGCAATATAAATAATACTTCATAACTCCCTCAAGATGGGTTGTTACTCATATTATTTAGCGGGCACAGACTATCATCTCCTGCTACTTGATTACTATCTTTAAGTTATTACCAAAAGCGCACTAGTTTATTCTAAATCGTGCATTATGCGTGCACTACTTGTCCCATGCCTATGGTCCAGGAGGCATTTGGACCTATATTTTTGGGTGATTATAGACTTGACTTAGGCTGCTAAAAATTGTTAAAACTAGGAGACAATTCAAAACAAATAGGACTGCAATTAGATCCAATTAAAGGCTCACATTAACCTCCGTAATTAGGAAAACAAATGCACGCCAAACAAATTTTACATATTAGGCAGTTTTCAGAATTGAAGGGATTGTAGTTATTAAACTGTATAGGCATGATTTCTAGATGATCTGATTCAGATGCGCAAGCCATTTTTAGACCTAATGATTTCCAAATTACCAATTGGTAAATGACAGATGGTTCTAAGTGGCTTATTACATATTATCAGTGGAAAAATCTATAGGCATGATTTCTAAGTGATTTATACAATAAGGAACAGTGAAACTCATTAGAAGTGCTCAAAATTATTACGCTTCCTAATAATTCGGGTGGATGAACAATAAAACAGTGTTTGCAAAGCGAGTAGTGATGTCATATAAGCATGATTTCTAAATCTTGGCGATTGGAACTGATTCTCATACAATTATCTCCTATATGCATGCTTTCTAGATGGACGATGAGATTGTAATAGCGAATTAATTAGTTAAAACCCTATGGGCATGATATCTATTGAGCAGATTAAGGAGCAGTCATTAGCAATTATTTCCTACAGGCATGCTGCCTAGCAATACATAGCAGTAGACACAAGAATAGATAGAATACTCATGCATTGACAACATATTAATTATATGACTGTGTGATTCCCTAATGACATGATTTCTAATAGTGCACAAAGAGATTCACATATAACAAGTCGAATAGCATATATATCACACAAGTCCTATAAACATGCTTTCTACCCTTTTCATGCAAATATTAAGAGATATCCATTTTCTAATTTCATTATCACCCAAATTATTATTACAGAATTATTACACGCCCAATAATGAATAAATTACTAAGTAGTACAAGCAATAACAGTAGGCCCAAAACAGGCCCAAAAGATACCCAGCACTGACTAGCCTTCAACTAAGCTCTTTCTCCACACAGATCTCATCATAGCCCAAAAACAATAGGGAATTCGAACCAAACCCAACAGCCATGGTTTGATCATAGGATCCAGGAAACAATAACTTACACAATTCAATTTGCACATTCAACATGCAGAAAGAATGAAAAAACTGAGTAGTAAGGAAAATAGCGAAAGAACCTAAGGCCCTAGTGTGTCAGAGTTCACAAGGGTCTCAAAATGAACCCCGAGCAGTGCTCACACTAAGGATGTTAATAGAGAAAGCTTTAGTGGCCTTGGCTTTCGGCCGGCCAAGAATTATAGGTTCAGAATAGGGTAAGTAACCAATGAGAGTGAAAATAGTAGTCAAATGGCAGTGTTTGAAGAAGTGCATTTGGATTTTTAGAAACAGGCATTGTAAAGGTGATCACATAATGAACATATCAACACTGAGGGTAAGCTAACTCAAGAGAAAAGTAAATATCATAAGTCCACACTTAGCACATTGAGGAAAGGAACATTTGTAAGAAAGCAGGGGGGATTATGGCTTCCGGGATTACGAAATTAATAAGCAAGGCATTATGCCAAATACGACAAACAACAGAACATAAACTTAACAGGTTCAAGCCTAAGGGTCAAGTTATGCTAAACACCATGGGTTGAACAGTGCAACTCACATCAATAAGGCAAACAGAATGAAATATTATAGGGAACACAAGTTAAGAAGATATTCTAAAAGGTTCCAACTAGTTGCTAGGGAGTACAGAGTTGGGCAGGGTAAGGACATACTAAGTGATAAAATGATCGTAGGAGCAACTCATAGCTAGAATGAGCGTTTTAACATGGATTGGGGTA
Organism: Nicotiana otophora; assembly: GCA_000715115.1. NCBI lineage: Eukaryota > Viridiplantae > Streptophyta > Magnoliopsida > Solanales > Solanaceae > Nicotiana > Nicotiana otophora. The sequence continues at coordinate 242 of AWOL01S0056521.1, read as the reverse complement.
TATCACAGACACAAATCAATCACTATAAAAATCCAGGACAAGGCAGGAAATAAATTGATGTCATATAACCAATGTAAACACTTAAAGTACCAATACATTAAGCTAAACGAACTTCAAATAGTCTAAATTTCTCAAGTTAAACACAAATACATTTTAGAACTTACAATTTAGGCATGAAAAAATGCTAGAGAGGTTCATATCATAAGAAGAGTTACACATAGAGATAGTCTAAAAACACATTA
>AWOL01S0056511.1:3667-87637 GCA_000715115.1 Nicotiana otophora | reverse complement strand
TATATATATATATTATGACCCACAGCTCAAAATGAGCCTTGCGACAAGACGCGGACATTCCCCATGCTGTCGTTCCCTCCGGCCCGTTCTTGGGTTGGGTTATGGGAACATCCGAGAGATTGTATTTGCAGATCCAAATGCACTCACAAGGTGCACAATAAGAATAAGACCAATAGAGACTTCATAAGAGACCATTTGAGCTGCAGATCGTAATGCTCCTATAGAGGCATATTTAGAATATAGAGGAGTGAAAGTTCCCAACAAATGAGTACTTTTTCTTATTTCCTTCTATGAACCGTACGAGCACGTCCTCTGTCACCCCCACCGTGCTTACGGCTCTATACCCCAACCCAACTTGCTCTAGCCCCGCGTTCTTCATTTTTATTCCTCGGTAAGCGGACCATGGGAGCATGGGGGCGTTATATGCTTATGAATGATAGAAAGCGTCTCGCTGTTGTCCCTCCTGACCGAACTCACCAAAATAATCACAATAGAAAACGTTGTTCTTGCTGGGAGAGTAGCATCTGAGACATCTTTATCTGAGGAGGAGGCTTCATCGTCCGAATTCTCATAAATGATGTTAGGATCGGCCAGCTCATCCTCGAAATTTGAAAAGAAAACAGAGACAGAACGAAATCACTTTGTTTCAGTGACACATCTCATCATGCTGAATAGGATTTGAAGAGTTGTCACGATCATTCACATAAATTTCAGTGAACTATTGAAGCTATCAGTATGATTGATCAGACAAGTACCAAGGGCTTTCGGTAGACTTTTTTCATTTTCGAATTAGCTTGTGACAAGTCCTAGCATTAGTATGAGTTCGTTGACCGCATAAGGGAGATCCATCTTGATGATGAATTTCACGATAACAAGAAATCGAAATTAATGGTTTGATATCTGCTCGTTCTCACCTCTTCAATTCTCAATGAACAACATGATCTTGACCTATCATTTATTCAATTTGGTCAATTTGATACTTAGTTAATTGTTTGTATCTTTATGTTTCCACTGATACCTAATTAATAACGAACCTGAATGGCTTTTTTAGGTCTAATTACATCAATTTTTGTTGAGGCAATTCTTACTTGTTCATCGCCAACTAATCTAGTTCCTGAAATATATAACATTCTTGATCCTTCCTTTTACTAGTCTTCTCAGCTGGAATCATAAATGGGTTGTCTCCTCTCTGATGATCTTTTCTATAGATAGAACTACTATGAGCGATCTAATCTAATCTACCTCTCTCTACGAAATAAAAAACAACTTTCTCAAGAAAATGAGTCTCATTAACAGCTGAATGTGCCAAACTTATGATATGTTTCTTTGATTATTAGGAGCTCTTTATAGGTAGTCGAAGCATAACATTTGGTCCATTTAAGTCTTCAAGCTTTTTTGACAGCATTCGAGAGGAGTATTCCTTTTGGTGCATTGTTCGAATGGAGTCTTGAATAAGGCAATCTCTTTTTTCTTTCCAAAACTCAAGTGATTCTTGGTCTAACTGAAACATCTTCTCTATAATTTCACCCTTGAGTCGAACGATCGATCATCCTTCTTCGACTAGCTTAGAGTCAAGAGCTTCTCCTCGTCCTCCAAAGCGAGTAAGAATCAGCTGCTACGCTTCGGAGAGAGGTATAGGTCGTGGGTCTACTCCTTCACTCGATTTCATCTCTGGTTGAGGAGGGAAATTCAAATCGATAGGCGGTCGCCCCGAAGAGCTTGATGGGCCGGAAGCTCCAGACGAAGACATCATGCTATTCCGAACCCCGCTCTTGATCTTCAAATAAAAATTCCCAAGTAGAATGAGACTTGTGCCCCCCTCCTATCCAATCATGCTACTACAAAATAAGGCGAGGGATCAACCCCCCCATAGATAATCCAACCTTTGAAAGTAGGGCCTGAAAGAAAGAAATTTCACCCATTTTTAGACAATGAAGATAAAAATTGAAATGTAAAGTGGCTAGGAAAAGAATGGACCATCAAGGGAAAATAGAAGGTAGACGAGAAGATAAGGGGCAAAGGATATTCAAAATTGATTTGGTCTATTACAAAATCAAAAGGAATGAAGGAAGGAGTCGACGCATTATTTCGCGATTTAATGCTTCCAATTTTGCCAGGTCCATCGCCTAGGGGACAGAAAGGGCAACTTCCTTTCCAGCTTTAGGGCGAACCCAGCCGAGGCTTCCGTAACACCCCATTGCTAACAAGACGGGCAACAACCCATCCTTTATTTCCTTTGAGATAGACCAAATCCCCCAATTACCAAATCTGGGGTCCTGTCCCTAGATGACTTGGGTAATGAGAGATTGGCAACTGGGTCCTACAGTGGTAGAATCTCGTGAACCAGGTGTACTGCTTGACTTTCTTTTCTTCTCTTATGATATTGATAAGTCGAGCCTTCTCTCTTGCCTATAATTATAATAAGAGATCAAGGATCGAGTCGTATGTTCATAGTTTCACTTCACTTCTTCCATTCTATGCTTTTCCCTCGGACTATTAAGGGAAAGAAAGGCAAGGAAACCTTGGTATGCACGAGACAAACATATGACACCAACCAAAATTACTCTTTTGGAATCAGGTGAGTCAAAAGTTAGGAGCTCAATCAAAACTAGCTACACTTCCCTCTCAGCTTGCATGCAATCCGATAAAATTGGTAGACGAACAGGACTTCGTCTTTCATGCGGAAAACCACCCAAGAAAGTCTTCTCACTTGGAATAGAGCTCACCAGAAAAAAGATAGTTTGAAGTATGAAGTCTATTCTGTGAGTTTAGACAGAAGCAAATAACTGATAGTTGTTTGTGTCCAAGGTCAGATTATCGACATCGTTATTGGGGCAGCAAGAAGATGCATTAGCCGATAACATATCCATCGCCCTTCCTCGGTCTGTCCCCATAGCAAGCTTCTTATTTGCTTTTCACCCCTGACTGAGACTTGCTCTTCTCGCCCAGAAGAATAGTTGTCTTCCTAGTTAACTAGTCACTGGTCTTTGGCACCAGAGAAAGTCGAGAAGGTTGAGGCGCAAGGTAGATGTCTCTCAAGAAACTGTGGAAGTAGACTCCGTGAAACAGCCGTGTGCATCAAAGAAATGGAAGGACTCTCCTTCTCTATCTTGAACCTAGCTCTGCCCAGTTTGGATGAACAAAGTGCACAATGCGTGGAGTGAGATCACTACCATACCTTTTTCAATTTATCTAGTGAACATAGGCTTTGAGTTTGTACCAGGCGAGACTATGACTGAGTCAAGCGGACACCCGCTAATCCGTGCTTCCATTCGCGACCTGAAGCGAAGCTATTGACTAGACTCGAAGGACCTTTCAAGCCTCCCCACTTTGATTCGTTTACTTTCCCTTTCTCACTCTGAAAGAAAGAAGAAAGCCTTGCTTTGCCTCCTTCCTACTTCGCTAATTGAAAGCTAGACTCACACGTCTGCTTATGAAGATTATGGCTTCCTCACTTGACCTTCTTTCTAGCCTTGTATTTTGATTTGAAATGGCATGATACTTAACACATGTAATTGTAGTCTGTTTCGGAGCTTACAGAAGCTCGTGCAAAGAAGATTTATAGGAGAGAAGTGGAGAGAAGTTCTCCATCTCTCTTAAGCCTCCTGTCTCTTGAAAAATATTGTATTCTTTGAGATCCCCTCTATGTGATTCATCTTAAGTAACTAACTGAAAAGGAACTGACTCAAAGGACTGATAGGAGAAGAGGCTCTAATTATTTAAAAGTAAAGGAAACGAAGCCAGGTGAACACCCCTTGATAAAGGAAGAATCCTACAAAGGGTCGACCAGGCCTTGTAGAAGCGAAGATCGATGTCCGTCCCATTCGATGAAGCAATCTTGGATCCTCTTGGTTGTGCTGTGCTTGGATGCACTAGTCTTCCACATACTAGCGATGAGATGAAAACTGCCCCCATTCAGTGGTTCCCCTGCCACCACAATGGCATCAAAAGAGTGGCCGGAACCTGTCCCTGACCATCTCATAAGTAGCATCCCGTTGCTGGTCGGTACAACGGGGCGTCAAAAGTAAGTCTTTTTTTATTGCCCCGCTGACCTTTTCTAAAATCACTTTGGGTCGAAGGCTGGTTGTAAATTAAAGAAGGGTGGTGCGCTTTCAAATTCGATTTTTTTATAGAAAGAAGAACCCCGTCCTACGAGTAGAGGGAGGTCCTGGGTCGTATCATTTTTCAACTGTCCGCTGGTAAATCTGGTCTAGCACTACAATGTATCCATTGTGTGGCGCTATGAAAGAGAAAAGAGAATTCATCCTCGCTAGCCTTTTCACCTCTTCTCTTCTGTCGGTCTTGTACTGAGCCATCAGAATAGGGATGGTGCCAAGAAAGGAAGTTTAATCTATATCTGTAGAACGAAAAGCAAAGATATTCAAATAAAGAATTTATGAGGCAATGACTATTAATCTATTATATTTTCATCCAGGCAAGAAAACGTCTATAGAAAGATGTTGTATATGTCGCAGCCTTCTTAAACAAAATGAGCGAAGGCAAAAGGGCGAGAATTGGTGTACTATCCAAAGAAAAAATAGAAAAATACAAATAAGAGAGGCTTTCCCAGGGCCTTCTTTTCTATGGGGTGGGAATCCAATAGGGATTTGATTCCTCCTTTCCCGAGTGCCTGAACGCACTATTTAACCTCTCAGGTAGGTCAAATGGCATTCTGCTAATGACCCAATCGATTGTTAGGCCTACGAGATTTTATCCATCAGACATGAATGAAAGGGGATGACACCACTCTAATAATTTGAAAAATCCCTAATATCATAATGCAATATATCATAAAGGAAATGTCTTTTTCTTAAAAGCTTCATTAATAGCAAAAGCAGCCTACTCATTACTCAATCAAAGCAGTATGCAACCGCATAGAGGAATTTAAGCCAATCCTTCTATTTTCATCTTTCAAGATTCGGAAAAATAGAACATGCTCTACCCTTTCCTTCGATTGCTTTCATTTTTGGCACGAGCAGGCTTCATCTCCTTATCAGGATAGCCATTTAGCTTGGGTTTTTGGGACTAGCCTTGAATACTAGCCATTTTATCATCGCATCAAGAGGGATTTCATAGAGAGGGATCCAACCCTCTATAATCGAGTGATGGTGGAATGACCAATCTAGTTTCCTCAATCTGGCTTTCTCCAAGGGAAGTTTTGTCCTGTCCGTTAGGACTGGTCTAAATGTGCGGGATCGATACATCGGTAGGGAGGCTCGGCCAAGTGTCACGGTAGCAGAGCCATAGGGTGATAAAGAGCTGAGAACAACCTCACTCAGCACACCTCTGAATGCATCTTGATACGTGGTAGCCATTGACTTGTTGTGGTAGCTTTACATTCTTTAAGCTTTAGGCGAACTATATGATTGATTAGAATCAATTACCTTATTACGCTCTTTGCTTTCTTTCTATCTAGCAAACCTAAGAATGGATAGGGACAAAAAGTGGGATTAATCCTGATTTTTTTGGTTAGTTCTTGTCATCACATAAAACTAGCATTCGCCTTCTATGAGTAAAATCCATTATCTAGCGGATTCCTATATGCTAAGATAGTCCGGTTAATCCAAATGATAAGGGAATGACTAATGAGACTACCGATACCTTTTATCGAGTAAGTTATACCGAGCATGGTGAAAGATAAAAAATGGTACTAACTAAAGAGAAGGATCAGAGAAATTTCCTTAAACTCTCAATCAAAGGGGAAAAAAGCTACGGTTGAAAAATCACTGAGTTTAGGAGGCGGCTAGGTTAGCCGAAAGATGGTTATCGGTTCAAGAACGTAAGGTGTTCCCCCCTTATATAAGAAAGTCACTTTTTCTACGATGTTCGAGATCTTTGTCTCATAGAGGGTGAAATGACGATCTGTTAACCGCCACTCCTTTAATGAAATAAGGTCTTCCCATTGTTTTTTCTCTTAAGTCTCTACAGCAAAAAAATTGCATCCTATGAGATCTCTTCTTGTACGACAAGAGAATGGTGGGGTGGGGAGCAGGCCCCGGCCGGGGGCATGGGAAGAACCAGGCTGATCCAGGTATGTGTTTTCACCATAAAAAAAGTGCAAATAAAAAAGAATCCCCCTCCCGACAATAGGTTGGAGATGACTCGAATGGAAAGACTGCTCCGTCCCCTCACCCTATTTCTAAAGATAGATAAAAAAATGGAATGATTTTTAGCTAATGCCAATGTCGGGGCGAGGGCCGACTATCATGCGTTATAACATCTTGAAGGTGCTATTCTATTGAGTTTAGCTTTAGTAGAATCTATTTCACAAAATGGTATATATATAAACATATAGTGACAGAAAGGTAGATTCTTAGACTGAAGAAGCAGTGGCTACCATTGCTGAAGTCCAGCATCAGGAACAACCTCAAGCTGGTGGCCTAGCCCAAGAAGCTGCTGCTGAGCCCGTAGAGATTGGAGCCAAGCCTGGAAGGGCGAACCAAGGAACTTAGACTGTGGAGAAGCAACCTGTGATCCATTCGGTTAACCACATGTTCTTTTTACTCGCGAAAATGCTTCCTTTAAAAGCGAACTAAGAGCAGGGAAGGAACTATGGCCGGCATAAGCTCACCAATTAGGATGCATGACTGATGCATCTTTTTTTTTTTCTTCAAATTATCTGGGCATTTTCATTTGGGCTGGAAGGGCTTCCACTAGAGAAGGGCACTTGCTCTCCAATTTCTATTCTTTTTTATCTCTATCGAACTTATCTGTTCCAAACACGAGAGTTATTCTTTCGATTCAGTAGAGCGAGAATCCACTTTTTAGGAGTATACATGGGCCATTTTTCTAAGAAATAAGAAAATAGGGCAATAGTTGACTCTTCACACTTACTCCATCCCAACTTTCATTGAAAATCTCATCAATAAAATGATCCAAAACTGTTCGTTTCTCCCTTCCTCTCCTCTCTTTAAACTGTGAAAGATGAAAGAAAGACCGAGTCTTGAAGATCTACTACTTCAGATTCATCGAGTTGGGTGCTGCTTCCTTCTCCTAGTTTTGTGTGTCTTTTTCGGCAATCTCAATGTATTTCAGATTCTGCTTTCATCTTGAGATGAAGTCATCATTAGCTAACTTGTCTTGGTTTAGTCTTTTGACCCTAAAAGCGTTGAATAGACTCATTTGATGTAGGGATTAGGGAATGAGCTTCACAACAACGAGTAGAGGCGAATGGTTCGAAAGTAGATGCTAGTGGTTCAAATTATGTATTAAGCCAACCTATTCTTTCTATCTATTCGTTTTATCAATAAAGAGGTGCCTCAGGCTATTTTCTAAGGGAAAAAGGGAATTGAGAAGTAGGTAGAGAAGGAAGGAAAGATCCCATTAAAAGCCGCAAGCAAGCTGCATATATTTCTTCTGTTTTCAAAGATGGAACTGATGGACCCCTGATGAGATTCATTCCACGTATCATCTAGTAGTGAATAGGGCTTATGGAACAACAACTGAATATCCACTTTGTTTAAGCGAGTTGACCTGAGGACCTCGTTTTTACTATGTATAAAAAAAACTCCATCGTAATAAAGTGGGTTTGGCTGCTAAACCAATTAGGTTGTGTTGAGCATGAACTTTCTGTTCCACTTGAGATGTGAGGCTCTCTCTTTTATATTTGTATCTTCCTTCCTATTTTATCTTCATAGTAGATCACTCGGCCTGGTTCTACTTAAAGAGAGGAGGGGCATAAGTTCTACAAAATGTGTATGTTAAGTTAATCATGACGATTGGTTCCTTGCTTCAAACATGACTAGATTGAAGGCATTTTGCCAATAACGTTTGAATAAGACAAAGGCAGTAGGTGTCATTGAACTAGGTACTTTCCGACCAACTGCTCAAATGAAAAATGGGAATGAGCAACTCCAACCAGTAAACACAGGGATATAAGAACATGATTGTCGACAACTTTCAAAAGCATTTAGTACGGAACAGTAAAGAAATATAAGAACATGACTGTCGACAGCTTTCAAAAGAAAAAAGGAGTGAATAGGGCTTATGGATCATCCACACACCGGCTAAGAAAAAGTACGTAAGGGATACGCCTTCCAATTCTCATGTCTTAAGCACGAGAGATTTGTTCCAATTTTGTGGAATGAGATACTTCACCAAGGAAGTAGCGCATGAATTTTACCTTTAAGGTTCTAATTTTAAGGCTTTAGGTCCAGCAGAGGTAAAATCCTTAGATAAGAGCTTCCAATAATATTTTGAGTTCACATGCTTGTCCTGGTCTCTAGTAGAGATCTGATAATTTTAGTAGTTTCCATTAATATTAATGATTCTACAGTGGCATAGCTCCATACATGAGCTTCTTCCCTTTATTATATGATTAGCCGGATGTTTAGCAATATGGTACCATTACTTAAGTATCTCTGCACTTGTGCATAGTATAGGTTTGCCACTTAATTCACTATGGTGGTGGTCCTTCTGGCAAGAAGAATATGAATTGTATAGTCATAGACTAGGTTTACCACTAAATCCACTAGTAACGGCATGCTGGCTAGAAACATAGGAATTTGTAAGGTTTGTTTGTATTATATGTTTCTATTACTAGCAGGGTTTCCGTGAATGTAAGTTGTTTGACAGCTTTATGCGAATCCACACTAGCTAACTTTACACATATGGACTCCATGGTTTATTAGAGGAATTTTATTCAGGAACCTCCTATAACCATATTTTCCCCATCCCCGATGATAAAATGGATAGTTTAGCTAATTGATGTGCCACCCTCTTACCATTGAGTATCATAATTCAATTAGAAACTTCAAAATAAGAAATTAGAGCTTTAATATCATCCAAAATGTGTCCAATCCTAGGCTCGGGTCTTGTTAGAGCATGAATACCACATTGCACTGCCTGTCTCCACATCTATTTGTTAAAAGAAAGCTTCCAATGCTAGCCTCATTCCATAGTAGACAACAAAAGATTCGACAACTCCAGCATCAGTGGCGTGGAAATAACTCTTTGACATAACTAAAAAGATGGTGCCAATTCAGTCCCTTAGTTCGGAACCTAATCCAGATACCTTAACCTTATTTCGAAGAGCTCTATCACAATTGACTTTAAAGCTGTCATTCGAGGCAAAAGGGAAACTATAGCTTATCGCTAATTGCTTATACCCATTCATCCTGATAGTGAGTTACGCTCTCTATAGTTAAGTGGATTTCACTCCTTGACTAGCATTGTTTATTCCCCTTCGATAGGTCACAAAAGGAAAGAAGTATAACTGAGATATTATGCTATGCACAAACTAACTTGCTGGTTGCTTTCTATGAGGAATGTTTGAGCGAAGAGAGATGCCAGTCAATTGAGACTCTTTTTACTACTTAATACATATCAGACTTTCATCAATCATAAATCGATTCCCATCTTCTCTAGTGGGAATTCTGATCCCGAATAACTAAATAACGTCAGTGAGGATGCCCAGTCCCAGTAGCTTTTTTTTCATCTTCTTAACCGCGTGGGGCCTTTAGAGAATCAAGTAATCAATTTCTATATCTTTCCTCAGGTATTAAGGTTCCTTCCCTTCTTGTGTCTCGAGCGTTTTCCATTCTCTTTCTTTTTTTAAGGATTGGAATGAAATCTTTCGGTAATGGTCTAACTAGCTTCACTCCTTTGATGGGGGAATGTGCTTCATGTCCTAGCTTTCCTTTCTTCCGGGGCCATTTCCTTCGCCCTTTCTTCTTAGTCTGAGGCATCTCCCTCTCGTCCTATTGTAATAAGTTAACCATAAAGTATTGGAAGTTAGGGTTTGCAATCATTCCAATCCCTCTAGTCTTGGCAGTTTCATTAAGCCATTCTTCTATCATTCTAGTTGTTAGTGAAGTGACTGCCTGATGTTCGATTGTACCAATGAATGTCCTCAACTTAGAATGATGATCAACATGTAAAAAAAACCTTGGGTCATTGTAGATCATTACTTTACGATCCGTCATTGGACTCAGGGGTTTATCTCATCAGAAGCTACTATTTACTCGGTGGCACTTGAATTAGAAGTTGGTAACTAAGTGAGAAAATGGCTCTAATGAAACTAACTGTATTTCAGCTTACGCATTCATCATTATATTCTTTTGTCCCTCATTTCCTTAAGGCACACCTTTACTCCCAGGATCGGATTCATTCATAACAGCTTCTCCTTCCCTTGCTTCCCCGCTCTTCTCGAATATCATATATGTTTACTATACTGTAAAAGTCTTAAGTAGGGCTCCTATAGCTCTTACCATCAAATAGACTCTCTCCGCTGTACTGAATAATCTTTCTATCTCCCTTTTCCCTGAAGGAGTTGCTATTGTTATTTCTTTTCTATTAATTCCTGCGGATTAGATCAAAAATAATTCTTGAATGCGGCCAGGGATGAATCGAAAAAGAAATCTTGACTGGTTCTACCTCCTATTTTTTATGAAGAGAATGAATCTTTTTTCTCGAAGGATCAGAGAATTTGGATCCCAAATTGATGGGTTAGTATGAGCTTATCCATGCAATTATGCACTCTTTGAATAGGAATCCATTTTCTGAAAGATCCTGGCTTTTGTACTTTGGTGGGTCTCCTGTCTTGATGCATACATGCGGATTGTGGTACTTTGATTGATTGGTGGATTTTGATATGTGTAGTATAAGGGTATCATTCTCGATTGATGGTGTCTAGAGTATAAGGGTGGCACCCTCGATTGATGATGTGTGGAGTATAAGGGTGGCATTCTCGATTGATGATGAAAGGAGTATAAGGGTATTATTCTTGATCATGCAATGAAATTCTTCTGTTGATACCTCATGTTTTATTGAGTTCAATGCATTGTATCCTGTTATATTCTGTTGCAAGTTATTATATGTATTTTGCATAGGTTCTTTGATTAGTGAGTATCACATGACTTAAACATCATCACTACTTCACTGAGGTTAGTCTTGATACTTACTTAGTACACGTTGTCCCGTACTCATGCTACACTTCTCCATATTATTGTGCAAATTCAGGTGTTGGAGGCAGCATACCTCGTGAGTGCGCACACTTGTTGATCTAGAGGATTCAAGGTAGTAGTACATGACCGTGGCAGACCCTTGGAGTCCCCTTCCCCTGTTTCATACTTTTGTATTACTTTCAGATAGTATTGTACTTTTGAGACTCATTATGCATTTGGTTTAGAACTCATGACTCTGTACTACATTGTTTCCGTAGTTGGTATTGTTCATTGCCATTTTAGCCTATGTTGATTTCTTATTCCTCTATTTATGATGATTCAGACTTATTACATCTTGTCTAGTTAATTGAATATTATGACTGTGTGATTGGCTGATCTAGTCTTGGAGGTTAGGTTCCATCACGACCTTTGGTATCAGAGCCCTAGGTTTATAGGTTCTATGAGTCATGAGTGAGTTTAGTAGAGTCTTTCAGATCGGTATAGAGATGTCTGTACTTATCTTTGAGAGGCTACTAGATAGTTAAGAAAACTTCTCTTTATTTCACTCTTTATCGATTGGATTTGTTTATCTCAAAGTTTGAACCTTTACTCTTATATTCTCTCATAGATGGTGAGGACACGTTCTTCTAGATGAGCTGAGTAGGCACCAGCGCCCCCAGTCAGAGCTGTAAGAAGCTGAGGCCGGGGTAGATGCCGAGGTGGGCCACATAGCGCAACTAGAGGACTTGCTAGAGCAGTTGTTGTGAAGCCACCAATAGCTCTAGTTATGGAGCAGGAGCTTGATCAAGTTAAGTAGGTGGGACCCGCCCAGGCACTTGAGGGACCTCTTGCTTCAGCTGGACTTCAAGAGACTTTGCCTTACTTTATGAGTGTGTTTGAGAGCTAAACTCAGGCAGGGTTGATTTCGGTTGCACCATCTATATCACAGGCTGGGGAGTAGCCTAGACTCCTATCGCACGTACACCAGAGTAGTGGGCTTATGTTTATCAAACATATGGTGTTTTGGTGGTGTAGATAATAGTTGCAACTCAACTTGAGATAGGGCCAAATTTATGAGTCGAGTAGACCAGCTGGCGCAGCACCACTTACATGGTCCTAGTTATCAGATCTTTTCTTGGGGGAGTTTATTCCATAGACATGCAGAGATGAGTTGTGCAGTGGGTTTGAGCATTTGTGCTAGGAAGGTATGACTATGACCTAGTATTCTATGAGGTTTACAGAGTTATCATGCTATGTAGCTCCTTTGGTTTTTACTGAGAGGGAGAGGGTCCTTAAATATGTTGAGGGACTCACTTACTACCTTAGGTTTAGGATGGCAAAGGAGTTGGAGACTGAGACTGCATTTCATCAGGCTATGGATATTGCTAGGAGGCTAGAGTGTATCCGCAAGCAGGGGATGGAAGATAGAGAAGCTAGGAAACCTCGTGGTTTTGGTGGATTTAGCGATGCCTACTTTGGGGGCAAGGGTCATCATGGTGGAGGTTATGTCAGTCGACCAGTTCAACCAGCACTTTAGGTATCACATAGTGCTCCAGCTAGCTATGGAATTCAGTAAACTCATACCAGACAATCATCCTTCAGTGCACCTCATGCACTGGGTTCTTACAATGGTTATTCTAGTCGTCAGGGGTAGATTCAGGTCCAGCAGCCAAGTCCACAGAGAGGTTGTTATGAGTGTGGTGATACGAGGCATATGATAAGAGATTGTCCCAAGAATCTAATGAGTGTACCTTAGCAAGGTACCCATGCTATGATTTTTGCTTCAGATGGTATACCACCTGCACAACTAGCTAGAGGTGGGGGACATGCGGGTAGAGGTGGTCCTAGAAGGGAAGGCCATGCCTGCTGTTATGCCTTCCCTGGTAGGACCGAGGTAGTCGCATCAGATAAAGTTATTACAAGTATTATTCTTGTCTGTTATAGAGACACTTCAGTATTATTCAATCCGAGTTCTACTTATTCGTATGTGTCTTCCTACTTTGCATCATATCTAGATATGTCTCATAATTCTTTCAATACTCCTGTTTATGTCTCTACACTCGTTGGGGATTCTATTATAGTGGATTGGATCTACCTTTCTTGTGTGGTTACAATTGGGGGCTATGCAACTAGGGTTGATCTTTGTTTGCTTAATATTGTGATGTTTGATGTGACTCTATGTATGTATTGGTTATCTCTAAACCATGCTATTCTTGATTGTCACGCTAAGATCGTGACATTGGATATGCGGGGGTTGCCAAGGTTGGAATAGAGAGGTTCGCTTCCTAGTAGAGTATTTACTTTTCTGAAGGCTCAACGGATGGTTGAGAAGGGATGTTTGGCATACTTAGCCTTTGTTAGAGATGCCAGTGTTGATACTCATACGGTTGATTTAGTCCCAGTGCTGAAAGAGTTTCTAGATGTATTTCCAGTAGACCTACCGGGCATGCCACTCGATAGGGATATTGATTTTGGTATTGATTTGGCACTGGGCACTCAGCCCATATCTATTCCACTGTATCGCATGGATCCAATAGAGATAAAGAAATTGAAGGAACATCTGCAAATATTGTTGTATAAATATTTTATCAGGCCGAGTGTGTCACCTTGGGTTGCGCCGATACTATTTGTGAAGAAGAAAGAAGGTTCCATGAGGATGTTCATTGACTACAGCCAATTGAAGAAGGTTACCATTAAGAGTAAGTATCTACTACCTAGCAGTGATGACTTGTTTGACCACCTTCAGGGTTCTAAGGTATTCTGGAAGATTGACTGCAGATCACGGTAACATCAGTTGAAGATCATCACTACAAAAATTCCTAAGACGACTTTCAAGACCCGTAATGGGCAGTATGAGTTCTTGGTGATGTTTTTCGGTTTGACTAATGCCCCAACAACTTTCATGCATTTGATGAATAGTGTGTTTCAGCCTTATTTGGATTCTTTTGTCATTGTGTTCATGATATCTTGCTTTATTCCTAGAGTAAGAAGGAGCACGAGCAGTATTTGAGGACCGTGCTTCAAATTCTAAGGGATAAGAAGTTATATGTCAAGCTATCTAAGTGTGAGTTTTGGTTGGATTTAACGTGTTTTTTAGGCCACCTGGTGCCTAGTGAGGAGATCAAGGTGGATCCGAAGAAGATTGAGGTATTGCAGAGTTGGCCCACACCTTCTACATTAATTGAGACCAAAGGTTTTCTAGGTTTGGCTGGTTACCATCATTGATTCATGGAGAGTTTCTTGTCCATTGTAGCCCCCATGACCAAGTTGACTCAGAAGGGTACTCCATTCAGATGGTCTGGTGAGTGTGAGGAGAGCTTCCAGAAGCTCAAGACTGCTACTATGGCTTCGGTTTTGGTATTGCCTTCAGGATCAGGGTCGTATACTGTTTATTGTGATGATTCGCCCGTTGGTCTCAATTGTGTGTTGATGTAGGACGGTAGGGTGATTGCCTATGCGTCACGCCAGTTGAATCCCCATGAGAAGAACTATTTGGTGCATGATTTGGAGCTAGCAGTTATTGTACATCCTCTTAGGATTTGGAAGCGTTACTTTTATTGCGTGTCTCATGAGGTGTGGATCATCAGAGTCTTCAACATCTATTTAAGTAGATAGATTTGAAATTAAGGCAGCGGAGGTGGTTGGAGCCGTTGAAGGATTATGAGATCACTATTCTCTATCATTTGGTAAAGTCTAATGAAGTTGCAGATGCCTTGAGTAGGAAGGCGGAGAATATGGGGAGTTTAGAATTCATTCCTGCTTGGGAGAGGCCTTTAGCAATAGATGTTTAGGCTTTGGCTAATTGGTTGGTGAGATTGGATATTTCGAATCCGAGTAGAGTCCTTTCTTGTGTTGTTTCACGGATGTCCTTATTTGAGCGCATCAAGGCTCGTTAGTATGATGATCCACACTAGCTTGTCCTTAAGGACACAGTGCGACATGGTGATGCTAAGAAAGTGACTTTTAGTGATGATGGTGTATTGCGACTTTAGGGTCGATTTTGTGTTCCTAATGTCGATGGCTTGAGAGAGATTATTCTTGAGGAGGATCATTGTTGGCAGTATTATAATCATTCGGGTTTTATGAAGAAGTATCATTAGTTGAAGCAATAATATTGGGGGAGGAGTATGAAGAAGGATATTGTTGGGCATATTTCTAGGTGTTTGAATTGCCGACAGGTCAAGTATGGGAATAAAAAACAAAGTGGTTTTCTTTAGAATATCGATAATACCGGAGTGGAAGTGGGAGCGCTTATTATGGACTTTGTGGTAGGATTGCCACGGACTTCAAGGAAGTTTGATGCCATTTAGGTCATTGTTGATCGGTTGACCATGTCGGCACATTTCATTTCGGTCATGACTTCCTACACTTCAGAGCAGTTGGTTAGGAACTACATCAAAGAGAGTGTTCGCCTGCAGGGTGTACCTGTTGATATCATCTCAAACTGCTACACTCATGCACTTTTGGGGGGTAGTTCAGCATGAGTTAGGCATGCAGGTGGAGTTGAGTACATCATTTCACCCTCAGACGGATAGGCAGTCTGAACAGACCATTTAGATCTTGGAAGATATGTTAAGAGCATGAACTATTGATTTCGGAGGCTAGTGGTATTAGGTTCTACCACTAGTGGAATGTTTCTACAACACACCTACCAGTCTAGTATCCAGATGGCTCCGTTGAGGCCTTATATGGGAGGCGCTATCATTTTCTCGTTGGTTGGTTCGAGCCCGATGAGGCCAGGTTATTGGACACAGACTTGGTTCATGATGCTCTAGTGAAGGTGAAGTCAATTCAGGAGAGACTTCGCATTGCTCAGTACAAGCTGAAGTGCTATGCTGATCAGAAGGGCGAGAAGGTTCTTCTTAGAGTTTCGCCCATGAAAGGCATGATGAGGTTTGTGAAGAAGGTCAAGTAGATCCCGAGATTTGTTGGTTTTATTGAGGTGTTGGAGAGAGTCGACGAGGTTGCTTACAAACTTGCCTTGCCTCCTAGTCTTTTGGGAGTTCATATGATATTCCATGTTTCTATGCTTTAGAAGTATCATAAAGATAAGTCACATGTTTTGGATTTCAACACGGTGCCGTTGGATGAGAATCTGGCTTATGCAGAAGAGCCGATGTCCATTTTGATTAGGCAAGTTCAAAAGCTCAAGTCTAAGGAGATTGCATCAGTGAATGTGCAATAGAGAGGTCAACCGGTTGAGAAATCTCCTTGGGAGACCGAGGATGATATACGGAGAAAATATCCCCACCTTTTTGGCATTTCATGTATGACTCTAAACTCGTTCGAGGATGAACAATTATTTAAGAGGGGGAGAATGTAATGACCTGGCTGGTCATTTTGTATATTTGAGCCCCGTTTCCCCATTTAATGATTTTTGTATGCTTGGTTGTCGTTTTATGACTTGGGAGGATGTTTGGTTTGGTTCTGGAAATATTTTGGAGTGCATTGGAAGATTTAGTTCTATTGTTAGAAGCTTAAGTTGTAAGAGTTTACCAAGGTTTGACTTTTGTGTAAACGATCTCGGATTCGTGTGTTGATGGTTCCAATAGGTGTTTATGGTAATTTTGGACTTAGGCGTATGTTCGAATTTGGATTTGGAGGTTCCTAGCAGATTTTGGCTCTATTTGTCGAAAATTGATAATTTAAAGGTTTGGAAAGTTCACAAGTCTGATTTGGAGTTGATTTGTTTAGGAATGAATCATACGCTTGGTTGTGAATACTGAAGTTCTTGAACTTGAAGGCATGCATTATGTGTTTTGGTGTTTGATTCGTGGTTTTGGATGTTATTTTGATGTTTTGCGCTTGCAAGCGATTCATATGTGATTTATATACTTGTATGGATGTTTGGTATAGAGGCCGAGGGGCTCTAGTGAGTTTCAGATGAGTTTTGGATTGACTTTACAAAATTAGAAATTTCTGGTACTACAAACATTGTATTTGTGATGTTCTGCTTATATTTGCAAGGTCCGCATTACAGACTCTGGATCACATTGGCATATGTGCCTGTGAAGGCCGGGTTTGCATTTGAGAAGCTGGTGTCATAATTAGCACGTCCGCTTTTCCAAAGGGAGTCTCGTATTTGCGACGCTTGGTCGCTTTTGCGAGATTCCTAGTCATATTTATGAGATTTGCTTCCCAGGGGACCAATTTGCATTTAAGAGCCTTTGTTCGCATTTGCGGAGGTCACATTTACGAACCCCTGGTTTCTTTTGCAACTTCTACAGTTGGTTATTAAAGAGACATTTCAGGATCTAGACCCATTATCTCATATTTTGAACCCTAGACTTGGAGAGGGTTGATTTGTGTAGACGATGTTCACACAAGGCAAGTGGGTAAGTGATTTATACTTGATGTTGATATTATATCTTGTTTTCCCATGGATTATTATACCTAGATTATGGGATTTGGAAGAGAAATTTGGGGGCTTTGACCATGTAATTTGGACTCGATTTTGAAATTTAATTACATATTTGGGCTCGTGGGGTTATGGGTAGTCGGGAGCTACCCCATGACTGGAGTTTTGAGCGTATGTGCTTAGGGTTGACTTTTTGAAAATTGTAAATATTAAAACCTTATGTTTGGAATTGATTCCTATAGCATTGTTTGACGTTATTGAGTTATATTTGGCTAGATTGAGCCGATTGGAGGTGATTTCTAAGGGAAAGACTATTTTAGAAGGTTAATTTGGGCTTGTTAAGGTAAGTATCTTGCCCATTCATGTGTGAGGGAATAAACCTTAGAATTTGGCCTACTTTTCCTAATTGTGATATGTGAAAAGTGACGTGTACGCAAGGTGACGAGCGTGTACACGTGTGCTATGTATGATTTATGACCGAATTAGATTTTTGGCTTCTAATATGCCTAAGTTTTATTAGATGCCTTATATTAAGCGTGCTTAATCATTTTATGACAACATGATCTTGGTTGCTACAATTGATTTAGCCGTAGTCATGCTTTATATATTGAACATTCATATGTGCTTTATTATTATTATTATCATTATTATTATTACTTTTTTTTATTTTTTATTTATTATTTATTTATTTATTTATTATTATTATTATGTTCTTGTGCACTTTATTGATGAATTATTAGCATGTTTTGATTATAATTTGGCATATTGCATTGTTATGATCATGGCACATGTGGACATGTTGAGTGGATAGATTAGTGTTGGCACGAGGTCTTTGCCGTGCAATTGTGATGATATTGTGGCACAAGGTCTTTGTCGTGCAAGTGTGATGGTATTGTAGTACGAGATCTTTGTCGTGCGATTGTGATGATACACGAGGTCTTTGCTATGCGATTGTGATTACTGTTATGGCACAAGGCATTTGCCCATGCAGCGTGTGGATATGGATCTATGCCCCTAGCGTCGCCATCTCATGTTTCTCTCTTGATGGCGTACATGCAGATTGTGGTACTTTGATTGATTGATTGATTTTGATGTGTGGAGTATAAGAGTGACGTTCTCGATTGATGATGTGTGGATTATAAGGGTGGCATTCTCGATTGATGATGTGTGGAGTATGAGGGTGGAGATGATGAGTGGAGTTTAAGGTAATTGAATATATAGTATTCGTATGTTATGTTTTGAAGTTAGACAAGTTGTAAAACAAAAGTCGGCAAAAGTTGTCGCATGTTACGTTGATAATTTTACTGGAAATATGGGTCGAATGTCACTGAGCTTTTCGCTTAATATACTTGGAGTTATTTGGTGATCCACCCACCGAATTGAAGATCTACGAGTCTAGACCGTTCGTTGATACGACGTCGCAATAGAGAGATATTCACATTTTTGCGAGAGTACGCATGTAGCCCTATGGGACCCACTTAGGCGGTGGATGACCTTTGAACGTTTTAAAGTGGTTTGATGGTTCATTTCTGGTTATTGTTTGACCAAACTTCATCTTCTAGCTCTCATAATATCTCTCAACAGTTCCCTAAGGGTTCAAGGTGAAAATCAAGTGTTTATATCCAAATCCAACATCAAAAGTTAGCAAAGGTGAAGAATAACACCTCTTTGGTGTTGTGGTGTGATTAAAGGCTGTTGTGAGTTAAGTAAAACTGGGATTCAAGGTTTTTTCTACTGGTTGAGGTAAGTATAATATCCTCTTGCTTGTTCTTAAGCTTATTTATATGTTGGTTAACGTGTTTGGATGAAAAACTACAAGATTACATTTGAATAGGTGTATGGTATTGTTGTCATTAATGTTGGTATATATAGCTTCTTGTGTCTGGAGATTATTGGAATAACTTGGTTATGATGTTGTTTTATTATTATGATTGTATATGTGTTGGTTGTAAGGATGAGATTATAAGCTAGAAGAAGAAATGGCCAAATAATGTTTAAAAGTTGTTCATATTGTTGTTACCTCTTGTTTGGGTTGTTTAGTGTTATTGTGAAGATGGATATAACGTTGGAAAGCCATTAAATAAACTTGCTATTATTCTGGATATGTTTTTGTATTAAAGTAAAGGCTTAAGAAGGGTAAAGGTGTTTAAGTTGGGTCCAATCTGAGCTTTTCGCTCATCGTGTTACATAGTAGCTTTGTTGGAGATGTTTATGCACTTGCTGTTATGTAGCTTGATTTGTTTTGTTGAAATGTTAGGTGTGTCGTGGTGCTGAAAGTATATAGTTGAAAGTTGTATGTGTTCTTTCATTTTTATGTACTTGGGAATGTAATTAAAAACAGGGGAGATGCTGCCCGTTTTAATATAACATAAGCTTGTCGTTCTTTGTACAATAGTTGTATTTTCTGTAGCTTAATGATGGCATTATTATCATTGTTGTAGATTAAGGTACGACAAGACAAGTTTAACGTGGTTATTGGACAAGTTGTGATAAGGTATTTAATGGTTGTACCTTTTCTTTCATCCGTATGAATCCGTAAGTACGAGTTGGATGAATCTTATACGAGAAACACATATTGTAGTGCTCGTGTCTCAATAGGTGTAACATCTTTCTGTGTACTTCCATTGTACCTTAGTGAGAGGGGTTCCCATCGGCTTTATGTTATCCCATGATTTTGGACATAGATAGAGAGTTACATATGTACCTCCATCCATTCTACTATGTACATGATATACAACATCGTATACATATATATTTTATGTAGCCTGACCACTTGGTCATTGAGAGTTTACTGTTGCCTGGCCACTTGGCCAGTGAGAGATATTATTGCCTGACCACTGGGTCAGTGAGAGATACTATTGCCTGCTCTTATAGTTAGTGAGAGTTTATATTTTTCGGGCCTTACTGTCAGTGAGCATTTATTGTTGCTTGGCCACTTGGTTAGTGAGAGATACACCGAGCCCTATATGTTGCCGACTAGCTATGATATCACTATATTGCATTGAGTTGAGACGGTACATATGAGTATATCTCAGAGCATTCTTTGGCTTCCATTTTACTATGTACTCTAGTTTAGTTTCAGCTTTCAGTTATTCTATTGCCTTAAATAATCGGCATATTATTTTGTACTGACGCCCCTTTTGCCGAGGGCACAACATCTCATGCCTGTAGATTTCGATAGACAGGCAGATAGACCTTCCTAGTAGACAGAGCCAAACATCAGCTTGATTGGTATGCTCCACTCCCCCGGAGTTACCAGGTCTAGACTTTGGAGTCCATTTTGTATATAGAGGTTTGATGGGTAGACCGAGGCCCTGTCCCGACCATAGTATAGTTTTGTTAACTCTAGAGGATCGTAGAAGAGTCTTGTATGTTTGTATGTTAGTATAGCGGCCTTGCCGACCCTTGTAAATACTCACTTTGTATTTTTGTTGTATACGTTTATGACAGCCTCGTCAGCCTACACAATTATGTATATGAGCTTTTGGGTATGTTTACCCTTCAGATGAGATACACGCTATTTTCAAATGATTAGAATATGGCCTCGTCGACTTTGGTTGTTATTTTTTGTTTGCAGGTGGGCCTTGTCGACCTAAGTTAAAGGTTACCTCCAAAGTTACAGTTACAGAGGGGTACATTAGGGGTCAAGTATGGCACCGGGTGCCGGCCACGATTCCCTTGGTTTTGGGAGTGATATAGTACACCTTGTCTAGTTGATTGAATATTATGACTATGTGATTGGCTGGCCTAGTCTTAGAGGTTAGCTGCCATCACGACCTTTGATGGGATTTCGGGTCATGACAGTCAAAATAATAATGCAACTGAAAACCACCCAAAATCTAGTGTTACCAAGTGCATGAGTTCTATAGAAAGCCAAATACAAAGTCTGAACAAAATACAATATTGTCTTAAAGACTAAACATTAACAAAAGATAGGAAGAGACACTAGGGACTATGATAGGAAATCAGATCTACCTTGGCCTCAAAAGCTCAACACAGCTTAGCTCATAGTGCTTAACTGGGTCCAGCTCCTAAATCTGCACATAAAATGCAGAGTTTAGTATGAGTACAACTGACCCCATATACTTAGTAAGTAGCAAACCTAACCTTGGTCTAAAATTAGTGACGAGGTTGGCAAGATCCAATGCTCACTTTTAACAACCAACAATAACAATAACAACATAATAATGGCGAAAAGAAAAAACAACTCAAATAATATCAAGTTCAACTCTATCACATAAGAAAAGAAATAGACATGTTTCTCAAGTATATTAGCCAAGGCATCAACTTTTCCACAGAAAAATCACATAGACATGGATTTATCGAAGTAAAGTTTGATTTAAAACTCTAAACACCAAATAGAAGCCTCAAATACCAATTTGCATGACGAAAATACAACTCTATGCTTGCATGACAAGTATACATGCCAAAATCATTAACATCACAGTTTAACCATCAAGTATACAAAATCGCAGCACATTCGTAGTGCCTAGCACAAATGCCTCTCAATCATACTCTCACCACTCTCGTGTTGCCTGGACTAATGTCCTTGAATCATCATCACACATACACACACACACACACATACACTCAGCATTGTATGGGTGCATGGCATAAGCCCCTCACTAAGCACATATCAAGTGCGTGCACTCACAGAGCCCAATGTAACATGGTTATCATCTGACTCCAGAGGGGCAGATCCGAGCCCAAACGCTCATCAGATCAAAAGTCAACGATCAATATCACTCAGCCCAATATAGGACCTAGACGCAAGCGTCACATCGCAAATAATATCAACACGGATCTAAGGCCAAAGAATCAATCTTCTCAATTTGACTTTGTGGTCCAAAATTAATCATCAATCTCCTCAATTCTCAATATGCCAACAACTCACATTACCTTAATCATAATATTGTACGGAATACACCAACGTGTCAGAACTTAGCTCAAACCCATGTCACACACAAAAGGATACTATCAACATATAAGATAATATATAAAGAGAGCACAAAGACAGAGATAAAACACGCGTATATAATATCATAACTAAATTTATGACTATGGCTAGGTAACTCAATATAGCGAAAATAGCTATATCATGTCTCAAATAGATAAGTAATAACCTAGACATTATTTCTAGCATGAATAATCTTTCATGTACCCAAACAAGTGGAGAAAACATGGTATCAATGAAGCATGATAGCAAAATAAATGCGTATAGTAGCCTATATTATGCCTGGATCATGAATAACCACGGTGCACGTATATGTTCTTGTGAAATAACCTCAAGCCAAGCTTACGCAAGATAATTACCTCGAACGAGTGAGAATAAATACTCCAAGAATCCCTACAGTGAAATAACCTCAAGCCAAACTTACGCAAGATAATTACCTCGAACGAGTGAGAATAAATACTCCAAGAATCCCTACAGTGAAATAACCTCAAGCCAAACTTACGCAAGATAATTACCTCGAACGAGTGAGAATAAATACTCCAAGAATCCCTACAGTGAAATAACCTCAAGCCAAACTTACGCAAGATAATTACCTCGAACGAGTGAGAATAAATACTCCAAGAATCCCTACAGTGAAATAACCTCAAGCCAAACTTACGCAAGATAATTACCTCGAACGAGTGAGAATAAATACTCCAAGAATCCCTACAGTGAAATAACCTCAAGCCAAACTTACGCAAGATAATTACCTCGAACGAGTGAGAATAAATACTCCAAGAATCCCTACAGTGAAATAACCTCAAGCCAAACTTACGCAAGATAATTACCTCGAACGAGTGAGAATAAATACTCCAAGAATCCCTACAGTGAAATAACCTCAAGCCAAACTTACGCAAGATAATTACCTCGAACGAGTGAGAATAAATACTCCAAGAATCCCTACAGTGAAATAACCTCAAGCCAAACTTACGCAAGATAATTACCTCGAACGAGTGAGAATAAATACTCCAAGAATCCCTACAGTGAAATAACCTCAAGCCAAACTTACGCAAGATAATTACCTCGAACGAGTGAGAATAAATACTCCAAGAATCCCTACAGTGAAATAACCTCAAGCCAAACTTACGCAAGATAATTACCTCGAACGAGTGAGAATAAATACTCCAAGAATCCCTACAGTGAAATAACCTCAAGCCAAACTTACGCAAGATAATTACCTCGAACGAGTGAGAATAAATACTCCAAGAATCCCTACAGTGAAATAACCTCAAGCCAAACTTACGCAAGATAATTACCTCGAACGAGTGAGAATAAATACTCCAAGAATCCCTACAGTGAAATAACCTCAAGCCAAACTTACGCAAGATAATTACCTCGAACGAGTGAGAATAAATACTCCAAGAATCCCTACAGTGAAATAACCTCAAGCCAAACTTACGCAAGATAATTACCTCGAACGAGTGAGAATAAATACTCCAAGAATCCCTACAGTGAAATAACCTCAAGCCAAACTTACGCAAGATAATTACCTCGAACGAGTGAGAATAAATACTCCAAGAATCCCTACAGTGAAATAACCTCAAGCCAAACTTACGCAAGATAATTACCTCGAACGAGTGAGAATAAATACTCCAAGAATCCCTACAGTGAAATAACCTCAAGCCAAACTTACGCAAGATAATTACCTCGAACGAGTGAGAATAAATACTCCAAGAATCCCTACAGTGAAATAACCTCAAGCCAAACTTACGCAAGATAATTACCTCGAACGAGTGAGAATAAATACTCCAAGAATCCCTACAGTGAAATAACCTCAAGCCAAACTTACGCAAGATAATTACCTCGAACGAGTGAGAATAAATACTCCAAGAATCCCTACAGTGAAATAACCTCAAGCCAAACTTACGCAAGATAATTACCTCGAACGAGTGAGAATAAATACTCCAAGAATCCCTACAGTGAAATAACCTCAAGCCAAACTTACGCAAGATAATTACCTCGAACGAGTGAGAATAAATACTCCAAGAATCCCTACAGTGAAATAACCTCAAGCCAAACTTACGCAAGATAATTACCTCGAACGAGTGAGAATAAATACTCCAAGAATCCCTACAGTGAAATAACCTCAAGCCAAACTTACGCAAGATAATTACCTCGAACGAGTGAGAATAAATACTCCAAGAATCCCTTTCCTCTCAAATCGGTATCCTAACGGGTCGAATTTATCAAAAAACAACTCAATAATGTTAAACAAGGTTATGGGAATTGATTCCAAACAATAAACCTTCTTTATTCAATTTCCAAAAACTCAACAAAAGTCAACCTGACCTCATATGGTCAAAACATGAGTCAAAGGGTAGACCCCGACTACCATAACCCCAAGAGTCCAAATATGTGATTAAATTCTAAAATTGAGTGTAAATCAATTACCAAATCCAAAATTTACATTCTCCAAACTTATAGCCAAAAACCCCAAATTTCTCTTTCAGATTCCATAATCTATGTGTAATAGTTCATGAAAAAATAAAATATATTATCAAATTCAAGTAGAAATCACTTATCACCTTGCCTTATGTGAAAATCCCCTTAAAACATCTACCCTCTCTGAGTCTAGCTCAAAATATGAGAGAATGGCTAAATTCCCAAAATATAACACTTAAGTGTTCTGCCCAGCGATACCCTTTGTGAACGTGGCCCAAGCCTCACATTCGCGAAGTACAAATTTGCTACTGCCTCAAAACCTTCTTTGCGAAATCGGCGTCGACCTTGCAAACGCGATGCACAGATGCCCCAGACCTACCCGAATATGAGACTCTTCCCACGATCGTGAAGGCCAGCCTCCAGCCAACTCCCAGCCCGCCTCACCATTTCGGGAACACAATCCACAAGGCACGAATGCGAAGACCAGCTGCCATAATCCATCGCAAACGCAACCTCCTTTATCCATACGCGAAAAACAAAATCAGCATGCTCCAAAATCCTTCTCCGCGATTGTGAGACTTGCTCTGCAATTGCGAAGCACTCCAGGCACCAATAAAAATCTGCAACATTGAACATGCTACGAGTGGTGCGAAACACACCCGAGCCACCCGGAATCCCATCTAATCATACCAACAAGCCCATAAACACTACCCGGACCCATCCAAAGACTCTAAACATATACAATATCATCACACCTACAAATCGAATATCAAACCTCAAATTGAACTTCTCTGGAATTCATAAGCTTTTAAACTTCCAACCAAGTGTCTAATTCCTGCCTAATAACTTCGGATCATAACCACATTTTGTACACAAGTCCCAAATGACAAAAAAACCAATTCTAAGTTTCGGAACAACAATTCAAATCCGATATCACCAAAGTCAACTCCTGGTCAAACTTATGAACTCTCCAAACTTTCAAATTATCAACTTTCAGCAAATAGAGCCAAAACATCATAGGAATATCCAAATCAAAATTCGTACATATGTCAGAGTCCAAAATCATCATACAAATCTATTGGAACTGTCAAAACATCAATCCGTGATCATCTACTCAAAAGTCAAACCTTTGTTAGCTCTTACAACTTAAATATCCAACAATAGAACTAGGTGTTTCAATTCACTCCCAAACCTTCCCGAAAATACAGCCAACCATCCTCACAAGTCACAAAACCACAAACAAGCATATGGGAAGCATTCAAACAGGGAATTGTGACTCAAATACATAAAATAACCAGCCGGATCCTCACATTCTCTCCCTTTAAACAAACATTTGCCCTCGAACGAGTTTAGAATTATATCTGGGATATCAAAGAGATGAGGATATTTGCTCTACATACCATGCTCGATCTCCCAAGTCGCCTCCTTGACCAGCGGAACTCTCCGCTGAACCTTCGCTGATGTAATATCTTTAGATATCAGATTCCAAACCTGCCTATCCAAAATGGCCATCGGCTCTTCTTGATAAGCAGATTCTCATCCAAATGCACTGAATTGAAATGCAGCACATGCGACTAATCCTCATAATACTTCCAACGCAGGGAAACATGAAGTACCAGATGAACTGTCGACAAGCTGGGTGGCAAAGCAAGTCTATAGGCCACCTCACCAACTCTCTTTAACACCTCGAATGAACCAATATACCGAGGCTCAACTTGCCATTATTCCCAAATCTCATCACGCCTTTCATAGGCAAAACTGGAAGAAGAACTGTCTCACCCTCCATGAAAGCCACATCAACCTTCCTATTAATATAACTCTTTTGCCTGGACTACGCCATAAGAAGCCACTCCTAATTCAATTTCACCTTATTCAAAGCATCACAAACCAAATATGTTCCCAACAACCTAGCCTCACCAAGCTCAAACCAACAGAAGAACGACATCGCCTCCGATATAAGGTCTCATACAGAGCCATCTTGATACTAGATTGATAGTTGTTGTTGTATGTAAACTCTGCTAATGGTAGCGATTGATCCCACTGGCCTCTAATATAAATAACACAAGCCCTGATATTGGGCATATTTCTATATGTCTTAATGTTACTTTACTCATGTTTTTGACCGCTTTTTGGTGCTATTTTATGTTGAATATGCCTTTGGTTTTTCTACAAACCGAGTTGTGTTTGATGGCTTAAGATGTTTTGGATACAAAAATTTAATAAGAATATACTTCGGCTTAGCATGCGAATTGGAGAGCCAACAGCTTTATTAGTGAAGTTTTAGGAAGGACTCCAATTTAGCATCCACGTGTGGGTGCAACAAATAGATGAGTGACGTCTGGATGCAAAGCATCCACTCTAGCATCCGCTGCTAGGAATTCCAAGTTGAAGCAGACGCGAAGCATCCAACTTAAGCATCAATCCCTGAAGCCAACTCGGATTGGAAAAAGAGTAACTTTGACCCCACGACTTTTGTACATAATATATAAAGCAAAAACATAGCTTTTAGGTCATCTAACACACTTGCAAGCAGAGAGAAGCCATCGGAGAGTCTAGAGACCGTAGGATTCATCTTGAGTTCTTCTTTTTCCCTTCTTTTATTTGATTTTATGTACTTTAAGGATTTAATTAAAATTGCTATCATGACTATGCGTAACTAACTTCATTTATTTTGGGTTTATGATTTTACAGGACTATTTATAAACATTGATTAGACGATCTAATTTATAATATTTGGTTATTTATTCATATCCCGAGCCTAATTATTTTACTGCCTAGCTAACAGTGAAATACCATATATGAATCTTGAGTTGAACTTGAAAGAGGTAATTTTTAATTGCAATAGAATTGAATAGAGCGCAATCTTGAACCCAGTTATTGGGAAATTAATTTGCGAATACAAATAGAAATATACCTACTTGCCGTGCTTAGCCAATTGTGAAAGAAATTGTTAATATGTTCTTTTTATCTCTAATCTCATAGAAATGTAGGGTTTAGAATAAATGGAATGGGTGAGTAGAAGTTATCAAATTTCTATGAGTATTATTGTCCTTGTGGGTTAATAACCCAAATAAATTGATAAGTTGAGTTGATTGAAGAATTCAACAGCATTGTTATCCGACCATGACCGTGAAAAATTATTTCTCATTGAATTAATATCTTCGTGCTAAGTGTGCTAGTTAATTATTTTTTCTTTTAGTCGCAACTCTAGTTAGTAGAATTAATTAAACAAAAATCATTTTGAACTTGTTCTTAACTCGATAAACTAGAATTTTCTGATTTAATTGATAATTGATCACAAGTCCTCGTGGGAACGATACTCTACTCATTCTTTATTACTTGATTAATCACGTATACTTGCATGCGTATTTTAGGGCAACAAGTTCTTTGCGCCGTTGCTGGGGACTTAAAATTAATTATTTTACTAGATTAAGATTTTAATACTTATCGAGTCAAGATTTTAATTTTTCTTTTTAGTTGTGTTTGATCTCAGGTAATCTGCTTGAATGCGACGGGTTGGGAGCCAAGATAGATTACATAATTTCGGCCTAGAACCTGAGGGAGCATTTCATAGAAAGGTTGAGAGAAGCTCGAGAAGCAAATATTCTACAATTACTCATTCAACCCCCAATTTAAATCGAGGATGCACAACCATTGGAAGTACAAGAAGTGGCAATGCCCGTTATTGCTAATTTCACTTCGAGTATTGTTAAACCCAGGTTATTGGGCACTTTGAGCTTAAACCGAGCAAGATCCAGCTACTTCTGTGATGCCCATAATGGAAGGCGGGATTATGAGGGCGGGTCAAGCAGGACTCGTAGGCTTCTAGGCTGGCAAGCTTTTGAAGAAGGGGTGCACATGTCACCTAGGTGAATCTCACATTGTAATGGGAGAGGAAAGTGAAGATCTATATAAGGCATGAGTTAAGTTCACATGGTATATGTGCCTTTTGGGCTCGAGTTGGCGTAGTCCAAAAAAGATAAATTCGTGCAGGCCTAGGCATTGGGTCATGACAAATATAGTATTAGAACTGAAACTCACTTAGTATGATGGTGGGGCAACCTCAGCGAGGACACTGAGTTCCAAGGGGGTGAATGTGATGCCCATAATGGAGGGTGGGCTGATGAGAGAGGGTTAAGAAGGACTGGCAGGCTTCTATGCTATATAAGAAGGGGTGCATATGTCACTTTAGGCACATCCCGCATCAGAATGTGAGAGGAAAGTTAAGATCTATATAAGGCATGAGTTAAATTCACATGGTACGTGCGCTTTTGGGGCTCGAGGTGGCTTAGTCTAAAAAGACAAATCTATGCGGATCTAAGCCCAAAGCGAAAAATACGTGCCATGGGCTTGGGTCGTGGCAACTTCATGCAAACAAACAGTTTGTTGGATTATCACACGAGGACCCCAAGAACATATTTCAAATTTTCTGAAGATTAGTGATATAAGAATCACTAATATGGTCACGTCTGATAATGTCAGGCTCACATTATTTCCTTTTTCTTTGCCGGGAGAGGCAAAGAGGTTGTTAAAATCTGAACCAGCTAACTCTATTACATCGTGGAATGAATTTTATTCTTGGATGGGTTCTGTCCTTCTGCTAAAACTGCAAAGATAAGAAGTGATATAGTTGCAATCAAGAGAGAAGGTCAATCACTTTATGCAGCCTGGGAGCGATTCAAGAGGCTGATAAGAGACTGTCCACACCATAACCAGACCAACGAGGTGTTAACTCATACTTTTATTGAAGTTCTTCAGCATGAAACAAAATTATAGGTGGATACATCAGCTAGTGGGAAAGTATTGGAAAAAGTTTTGATGAGATTTATGCACTTCTGAACAAGTTTTCCAAGATCACTCAAGACTAGCAAGGAGAAGCAGGTAGACATAATATTCACAAACGTGCTGGGGTATTTGAATTGGATGTTGTGTCAGCATTGTCTACATAGGTAGCATCTCTAGCAAATCAAATCAGCAAGATGAATATGGCTCAGAACTAACAACAGTTCCAACTAATGCAACAAGTTCAACCAGTACAGTAGGTGCAGGTATTCTGCGAAGCTTGTGGCGAGGGCCATACCAGTGATGTCTGTCCATCGAATCCAGAGTCTATTTACTTTGTGGGGGAATTCTAATAAAGGCAAAGCAAATCTGAATCAATTTGGAAATACTTATAATCCTAATTGGAGGAACCACCCAAATTTCTTACGGGGTGGAAATCAAGTTGCTCAGAATCAGCTCAGACCATAGGGCCAGAACTAAAGTTTCGCCACATGTTACTCAATCAACTAATCCAATGGGTAATATTGAGGAGATGCTAAAGAAAATTATGGCTAATAATCAGAATTAATCTATTACTTTTCAAAATATGAAGTGGTGAATGGGGCAACTTGCGAGTGCCCAGAACAATAGGCCAATTAGGGCACTTCCTAGTGATACTAAGCATAATCCTAAAGCTCAAGTCAATGCGGTTACCTTGAGAAATGGAAGAGTATTAGAATAAGTTTCAAAGAAAAAGAAGTATAGTCTAGGCCCGAAAAAGAATTGGTTCCTAAGCCAGTTTAGGAGATTGAGAAAAAGAGCGGAAGATCAGAGCCAGTGATTATTACAAGGCCACCTCCTCCATTTCCACAAAGACTACAAAAGCAAAAAGATGATGCTAAGTATAAGAATCTTTTAGCTATTCTGAGCCAAGTGCCTGAGAATATGCCTTTAGTGGAAATTTTGCAGGAAGTTCCTAAGTATAATAAGTATCTAGATATTATGGAAAACAAGCGAATACATACATGATTTGAAATAATTTCTCTTACTGAGGAGTACACTGCTAGAGTTCAAAGTAAGCTTCTTACTAAGTTGAAAGATACTGGGAGCTTCACGATTCCCTTGGATATTGGGGAACATGAGGTTGGTAGAGCCGTATGTGCTGCCTTTGTCAGTGTTCCGACAATTCGTCTTGGGAGATCCTTGACCTACTACAATGGTGCTATAGTTGGCAGATATGTCGCTAGCAATGTAGAAGGAATTATGGAGGATGTTCTAGTATGAGTGAGGAAATTCATTTTTCCAGCTGATTTTATTATTCTTGATTATAATGCGGATAATGAAGTGCCTATCATCTTTGAGAGACCATTCTTGGCTACTGATGGGCGGTTATTGATGTGAGAAAAGGAAATATGAAGATGAGAGTGAACGATGAAGAAGTCACTTTTAATGTGTACAAGGCCCTTGAACTTCCTAAGCATTATGAGGGTTTGTGCATGATGACTGTGGTGGAATGGAAGTTGTTAAAGCATAGTCCCTATGTAAATTGTAGTGGTCGTTTGGAGAAAGATGAGTTAGAAGAGGTGACATTGCAAGTTGAGTATGCGAAGGTGACTCACAAAAGACCTAGAGATGAAAGGGGAACCCTTCCCAAAGCGTGTAAAAAGGCTAGACTCTATGGGAGAAGGAAGAAGCAAAAGCGCACAGCTTGAGCAGAATAGTAGAGTCGTGCCACAACTATAACTAAGGCATTTGTTGGGAGGCAACCCGACTTTACTTTTTTTATAATCATTTTTGTTTATTTGTTTTTCATTATGTTATTTCTGTAGTGTTATTTTTTATTTTGTAGGAGTAGGAGCAGGGAATCAAAGCCATTAGACATGTGCAAAAGCGAGCTGATGGCCGAAAATAAGTGTGGGGTGCCCACACACAAGACCAATGCCTCGAAGAAGTCTGAGTATCTCTTGAGCTACTATTGCTTCATCCTTTGGCCTCTTAGGGAGTCTCTTTTATCCTCTTATAAATTTATGGTATGCATTAAGGTCAATGCATAATTTTAGGTGTGGGGTAGGAAGATTGTCAGGGTAATTTGTTTGTAATTTTAGCTTAGTTGTAGTACTCTTTCATAGTTTAGTGATTGCTTTAAAAACAATAGAAATAGAAAAACATTGAAAAAGAAAAAGAAATTAAAAATTTTAGACTTTTCCCGACGATGGATCTGTTGGACTTCTTTCTTGAAGGATTAAGGTCGAATGAGAAAAAAAACCAAAAATATTTTTTTTTTTTTTAGTTAGTCAGTTAGATAATAATTTCCCTTGGTTTTTCCTTGGGCATCGATTCTTTTCCAAGGGATGAACTTTTGAACTGGTATTTTTTATTCTTCGAGTGGTGTAGGATAAAAGACTCAAACTGGATTCACACACTTTGTTCCTGTAACTGAAATATAATTTTATTATATTTTTGTATCCAAAAAATCCTAAGTCATTAAACGCAACTCAGTTAGCATAAAACCCAATAATTACTATAAATTTGACATATTCAATATAAAATAGCACCAAAGAGTGGTCAAAACATGAGTAATGTGATGTTAAAATATATAGAAATACACGCAACATTAAGCCCTCCACAAATCCTCAAAAATTTGAATGGTCCGCTCGGACTGCCTATCCGTCTGAGGGTGAAATGAAATGCTCATCTCAACTTGCATGCCCAACTCTCGTTGAACGGCTCTCCAAAATTGCCAAGTAAAGTGAATGCCCCGATCTAAGATGATAGACACAGGCACACCATGCAAGTGGACAATCGCTTTATTGTGGATCTTAGCCAACTCCTCCGAAGTGTAGGAAGTCATGACCGAAATGAAATGCGCATACTTGGTCAATATGTCCACAATGAACCAAACAACGTCAAACCTCCTTAAGGTCCATGGCAATCCTACCACAAAATCCATAGTAATGCGCTCCCACTTTTGCTCCGGTATATAACCTCTGAAGCAAACCACCCAGTCTCTAATGTTTATACTTGACATGCTGATTATTCAAGCACTGCGCAACATAATAAACAAAGTCCTTCTTCATCCTCCGCCACCAATAATGTTGCTTCAAATCATGCTACATCTTCGTAGCAACTGGATTAATAGAATACCGCAAACTATGAGACTCCTCAAGAATCAACTCCCTCAAACCATCTACATTAGGAACGAAAATCCGACCAGGAAGTTACAGTACGCCATTGTAACGACCCGGTAGGTGTTTTTGAGTACTAGCTTATTTTTCTATGTTTCAAGACCTTTCTTACTCTTATTTTATAATTTAGGACTTACGTGCATGGTACGTGTCATTTCTAGGAAGCTTATATGTGAAATGTTAAAAAAAATATGATTTTTGACTTAAAATGAGGCTTGAGTGGACCACGGTCAATGTTCTTGGTAAACGACCTCGAATCAGTATTTTGACGATTCCGGTATGTTAGTATGATATTTTTGGACTTGTATGCATGTTTGGTTGGGGTCCCAGTTGAAAAATTAGCAAAGGTTGAGTTTTTAAGATGAAAATCTTGAATTTTGATTATCGATTCTTGGTAATTGATGTTAATTTGATGATTTGAGTTAGCGAGCGAGTTTGTAGGATGTTATTATACTTGTGTGAATGTTAGGATTTAAGCCCAAGCGGCTTAGTGAGTTTTGAATGTGTTTTGGAAGGAATTGAGCTGCTGTTGGAAAATCTGGTGCATCAGGTCTGCATGTCTTGCAATTGCGATGACCTATTCTCAATTGCGAGTCCCGCTTTTATGAAGTCGGGCTCCCAAATACGATAACCGGGGAGGAACT
This sequence comes from Nicotiana otophora, assembly GCA_000715115.1. Taxonomy (NCBI): domain Eukaryota; kingdom Viridiplantae; phylum Streptophyta; class Magnoliopsida; order Solanales; family Solanaceae; genus Nicotiana; species Nicotiana otophora. The sequence goes on along the minus strand of AWOL01S0056511.1, from coordinate 54,431 downwards.
GTGAGCTTGGAAAATTGAAAGTGGTTATCGCAAAGGCGAGCTAAGGGTTTTTGCTTTTGCGATGGCAATATAGCAAATGCGATCATTTTGTCGCAAATGCGGTATCAGAGGGGCTGGTAAGTGTTCTATTTGTGAATGCATCCGGGCAAAAGTGGAGAATTTCGGGACATAGCTCATTTTACACTATTTTTCATACCTAGACTCTCTAAATGCTATTTTGAAGAGGATTTTCTTCCCAAATTCATTGGCGAGCAACTTTAACTAGTTTTTAATCAATTTCACTAACTTTTCCATGAATTTAATCGTCAAATCTATGAATTTCAAAGTATAAATTAGGGTTTGGGTAGAATTTTGAAATTTTGTAGAATTGAGACTTAGACCTCGAATTGAGGTCAGATTTGGAAATAAATTATCTAACCGGGTTCGGGGTGAATGGGTAATCGGGAGTTGGTCCGAATCTCGAATTTTTACCACGTGGGCCCAGCGTTCACTTTTGTTAAGTTTTTCAATTTAGTTAAGGATTGAACCTTTTTTATTTGTGGGTAGTTTCTAAAGCTTGTTTTAGATTGTTTGAATGATAATTGGCTAGATTCGGTTGGTTTGGAGGCTTGTTCTAGAGGAAAGGTCGTGGTTGATTGTTGATTTTATTCCGGAAAGATGTAAGCGTCATGTTTAAACTTGACTCGAGAGAATTAGGACTTGATTGGTCTATTTTTTACTTGAGTTATATGTGGGGAAGGTGTATCTGCAAGGTGACGAGTGTATATCCATTGAAATGGGTTAAGCATACGGGGCGGGCTACAAAATTGCATGTTTTCGTTTATACTATGCTTTCTTTTATTCCATGTTATTATCTGTTATGTGCTTTAATAGCTACTTGCCTTTACTTGTTAAATTCATGCTTTCTTTAGTTACATGCCTCAATTTGCTATATGTTTCCTTTGTATCCATGCCTTAATTTATTGACCGCCTTTACTTGCTTTATATTTTTATATGTTGTTAGTTAGCCGCTTTTTACTTGTATTAGGTCTTTACTTGTTAAGTTTCCTTACTTGCTTCCATTTCACTCTACTATGCGTATTGAACTTTATTAGAGACTGCCATTGTGAGATACGTCGTAGTTGATTGTAGTATTATACACACACACACACACACACATATATGAGATTGGGTTGCACGCTGCAATGAATATTGATATAATATTTACGATTGGGTTGCACGCCGCAACGGTATTAATATGATACTTGAGATCGGGTTACATGCCACAAAGGTATTAATATTGTATATGGGATCGGGTTGCACACCGCAATGGTAGTGGTATTTATATATGTGTGGATCGGTTGCGCGCCGCAATGGAGAAGTTATATTATGATTGTTCTTGGTTGTTGGTTCCATTTCTGTGTTGTGTTGTGGAATTCGGCATAGATGATATTCTGGGCCGTTTATTGTGTATTTCTTCTTTCGGTTTCCTTGTTAATCGCTCTTTTATCTATTATGCTATTGCTTTCTACTTATACTCGTCCATGTTTATAGTGAGTGCCTTGGTATAGCCTCGTCACAATTCACCGAGGTTAAGCTCGGCACATACAGAGTACATGGAGTTTTTTGTGCTCATACTACACTTATGCACTTCTTGTGCAGATCCTAGTATTGCTCCCAACGGCGCTTAGTGGAGATTTGCTCGGACCCTCTTATTCAGGAGACTTGAAGTAGAGCTGCACGACGTTTGAAAACCTTGAAGTTCCCTTCTTATCTACTATACTGTTTATCACATTTCAGATAGTTGTATTTTATTTCAGACCTCATTTGTAGTACTTTTAGCATGTCATATACTTGTGACACTAGTTTCTGGGTTTAGACTAGGCGTTGGTTTTAGATTATTGTATTACAAAGTATTTCAGACTTTTATTCGTAATCATTTGCTTTTAAATTGTTAAAATGAATATCTGTGTAGCTAATGTTAGCTTGCCTAGCAAGCAGATGTTAGGTATTAGAGCACTAGGTTTCCTAGGCTGCACGAGTCATGAGCAAGCTTAGTAGAGTCTTGAGAATTGGTATAGAGACGTCTGTACTTATCTTCTAGAGGCTATAAGGCTTTAGAAAATTTCACTTTTTTTCTTTCTTTATCATGCAACTTTATTCCATCACTGAAGTTTGAATCATTCTACTCTTAATCTCTCGTAGATAGTGAGTACACGTATGCCATCAACAGCTGATCAGGAGCCGGAGCCCCAAGTTGCAGCCACTACCAAGAGTAAGGGTCAGGGTAGAGGTAGACATAGAGGTAGAGCTAGAGCTCAGGCACCCGCAGTAGCACCAGTTGTGGAGCCTCAGATCAAGCAAGATGAGGAGATCCCTGTTTCGACCGCGCCAGTAGGACAAGATCAGGTCCCCGAGAGGTTCATCTCCTCCTTAGTGCTTCAGGACGCCCTAGTATGCCTGGTTGGTCTTATGGAGAGTGTTGCCTAGGCCGGTGTATTTCCTGTAGCGCCAGCCGTTTCTTAGGCCAGGGGAGGAGGCTATAACAAGGCTAGACTCTTGCTACTCACACTCCGGAGCAGATGGCTCATGAGTATTAGACCCTAGCAGTTCTACCAGTTGGGGTGACTCACCTTGTTTTTGCTACACAACCCAGGGAGAGACCCGCAATGTCAGTCGTGGGGCTGAAGAGGTTGGACAAGTTCACCAAGTTATTTTCCCCTCACTTTGGTGGTACACCTTCTGAAGATCCCTATGATTTCTTAGACCGTTGCCATGAGATATTGCGCAACATGCGTATAGTGGGGTCCAATGGATTTGGCTTCATAGTGTTTTAGATGAATGACTCTGCTAAGAGGTGGTGGCACGTATATGTTCAGGGCAGGCCAGCATGCTCACCTCCCCTCACTTGGGCTCAGTTCTCAAATTTATTCTTAGAGAAGTTTATTCCCTTCACTTAGAGAGAGGACTTTCGTAGTAAGTTCGAGCGTCTTCACTAGGGTAGCATGACAGTTACTCCGTATAAGACTAGATTCGTGAATTTGCATGCCATGCAGCTATCTTGATCCCTACTGAGAGAGAGAGAGAGAGAGAGAGAGGGTAAAGAGGTTTATAGATGGCCTTACATATGGCATCAGGCTATAGATGGCCAGAAAGACTGATGATGATATTTATTTTACTCGGGTTGTGGAGATTGCTAGGAGGATCGATATGATTCGTGGTTAGGGTAGAGAGGCTACATCTTAGAAGACGTCTTGTCATCTCAGTGGGTTCAATGGTACCTCGTTTGGAGGCATGGGTTCATTTGGTAGAGGCCATCCTATTAGGCCAGTTTAGTCAGCGCTTCATGCATCACATAGCGCTTTGGGCAGTGGTGGTTCTTATAGATCCCATGCTTCAGAGTAATATTACACATCAGGGTACGCGTGCCATGATTCTAGTAGTAGTTTCTCCACCACCCACTTAGCCAATTAGAGGTGAGGGTCAGGCAGCCTGAGGTGGAGGTCAAACAGCTAGATGTGGAGGCTAGTCAGTGAGAAGCCGTCTGAGAAGTGGGGGTCATATTGGTGGGGCTCAGCCCTGTTGCTATGCATTTTCTGCTAGACCTGAGGCGAATTTGTCTGATGCGGTCATCACAATATTGTTCCAGTCTGTCATAGAGGTGCATTAGTTTTATTTGATATGGGATCTACTTATTCATATGTGTCATGCTATTTTGCTTCATATTTGGATAGGGCTCATGATTCTTTAGATACTCATGTCTATGTGTCTACACCCGTTGGGGATTCTATTATGGTAGACCATGTCTATCGCTCTTGTTTAGTCACTATTGGGGACTACGATACTATAGTTGATCTTCTATTGTTGGATATGGTGGATTTTGAGGTTATTCTTGGTATGGAACTGTTGTCCCTGTATCATGCTGTCTTGGACTATCACACCAAGACTATGATGTTAGTCATGTCAGGGTTTCCTAGGTTGGAGTGGAATAGGACTCTTGGGCACTCCACTAGTAGGTAGTCTCATATTTGAAGTCTCAGCATATGGTCGAGAAGGGGTGCTTGGCATATTTGGCTTATATACGTGATTCTAGTGCAGAAGTTCCTTCCTTGGATTCAGTTTTGGTCGTGAGTGAGTTTCTAGAGGTGTTTCCTATAGACTTGTCGATTATGCCACTCGACATTGATATCGACTTTTGCATTGACTTGGTTCCGAGCACATCCTATTTCTACCCACCATAACAAATGTCTCCAGTTGAGTTGAAAGAATTAAAGGAGCAGTTACAAGACTTTCTTGACAAGGGATTTATTAGACCTAGTGTCTCACCTTAGGGTGCGCCTATGTTGTTTGTAAAGAAAAAGGGCAGATCGATGAGGATGTGCACAGATTATCGACAGTTAAACAAGTTAAATATCAACAACAAGTATCCATTGCCGAGGATTGATGACTTATTTGAGAAGCTTCAAGGTGCCAAGATTAGGGCATCGCATGTTCCTAAGTCAGCTTTTCAAACTCGTTATGGTCATTGCAGGTTCTTAGTGATGTCATTTGTATTGACTAATGCACTAGCAGCCTTTATGAGCCGAGTGTTCAAGCCTTATATAGATTTCTTCGTGATCTTCTTCATTGATGATATTTTGGTTTACTCCCACTGTCGAGAGGAGCATGAGTAGCACCTACGGATCATACTTTAGACTTTGAAGAATCGTCAGCTATATGCCAAGTTTTCAAAGTGTGAGTTCTAGATAGACTTGGTTGCCTTTTTGGGACATGTTGTATCTTCTGAGGGTATCAAGGTGGATCCTAACAAGATTGAGGCAGTTCACAACTAGCCTACACCTACTTCAGCAACAATGATTCGGAGCTTCTTGGGTTTGACGGGTTACTATCGCTGGTACGTGCAGGGTTTTTCATCTATCTTAGCCTCATTGACCAAGTTGACCTAGAAGGGTGCTCTTTTCATATGGTCCGATGAGTGTGAGGCAAGCTTATAGAAGCTCAAGACTACATTGACTACAACCCTGGTGTCCTACAGGTTCCGGATCTTACATTGTGCATTAAGATGCATCGCATATTAGACTTGGCTCGGTATTGATGCAAGGCAGTGGGGTAATTGCCTACACATCTCATCATTGAAGGTTCATGAGAAGAATTACCCTGTGCACGATTTGCAGTTGGAAGCCATTGTTCACGCACTGAGAATTTTGAGGCACTATCTATATGGCGTTCCATGTGAGGTCTACATCGACCATCAGAGTTTTCAGCACCTGTTCAAGCAAAAGAACCTTAATTTGTAGCAGTGGAGATGGCTAGAGTTATTTAAAGACTATGATATCACCATATTATATCACCTAAGGAAGGACAATGTAGTGGTTGATGCATTGAGTAGGAAGGCAGAGAGCATGAGCAGATTGGCATATTAATCGGCAGTGGAGAGGCCACTAGCCATGGATGTTCAGGCCTTGGCCAATCGGTTTGAGAAGTTTGATGTTTCGGAGCCTAGCCAGGTTCTCTCTTGTGTTGTGTAACTATTATTGTTGTCCAAGAGTATCAAGGCTCACCAGTTTGATCATCCTCACTTGTCGGTGTTGAAAGACACGGTGCAACGGGGTGGTTACGAAGAGGTTGTGATTGGAGACGATGGAGTTATGCGGCTTCAGGGCCAGATTTGTGCTCCAAATGTTGATGGGTTGAGAAAGCTGGTCCTTGAGGAGGCTCATAGTTCACGCTATTCCATTCACCCAGGTGTCACGAAGATGTACCATGACTTGAAACAACAATATTATTGGCGGAAGATTTAGAATGATATTGTTGATTATGTCTCTCGATGTTTGAATTGTCAACAATACGGGCATCAGAAACGGAGTGGGTTGACTTAGAGATCCGAGACACCGGAGTGAAAGTGGGAGTGCATCCCCATGGATTTTGTGGTAGGCTTACCACGGACCTTGAGGAAATATGACGCAGTTTAGGTTATTGTGGACCGGTTGACTAAGTCCACACACTCATTCCGATGATGACATCCTATTCATTAGAGTAGTTGGCTCAGATTTACATCCGGGAGATTAACCATCTACACGGCGTGCGCATTTCCATCAATTTTGACTGGGGCATGCAGTTCAAATTCATTTATGAAGAACCATGCAACATGAGTTGGGCACGCGGGTCGAGCTGAGTATGTCGTTTCATCCTCAAACGAACAGATAGTCCAAGCACACGATTCAAATTTTGGAGGAAATGTTGCGAGCATGCTCTATGGATTTCGGGGGTTGTGACGACTAATTTTGTCCCTCCCTATTAAAATTAAGTTATTTATACTTAATGAGTTGTAATAAATGTGGTGAAGATATTTTCTAATCAATAATACCTATTTCATATAATTAAAATAAGAAATCAATAATTAATTTAACGATTTGGTATTAAATACTAAAATTATATTACCCTTACTATTTTGAAATTATTGAAATAATCTCCATATTTTGACACATAAATTTTACAATTAATTTACCAAATTAATTTTTGATTTTCAATTCATCACTTATTACTTTAAAATTAATCCGAAATTAATTTCATAATTTGGTGAAATAAAGTGTTTTAATAGATAATCAATTAATTACAGTAATTTACAGTTTATTTGATGATTATATTTTAATCACATTTATTTAGAATTAATTAAGCTTAATTAGGTTAATTTTAAAGAGGTTAAAAGACTAAAAGGCTACAATTGCATATGCTTTTTTTAGCAAATATACCACTAGGTAGGGTATCTAGTGGTATTAGCATGGCTACATGCTCATTCTGGTGGTAACAATCCAAAAACAAAGGTTCAAATATTACATATGGTCTCAATCCAAAGCTAAAAGATGAGCCACTACTACTAGCTAGAAACTTTATGCTAACTATTACAAAATATAGATAAAACAACCTCCAATGTATGATGTTGTATGTATCCACCTGCCAAGGGAAAACCTCAATGTAGCACCTCTAATGCTCTCACCAGGCGCTAAGTTTTGCATTCCATAGGACATGGCAAGTGTGAATCTCCAGTCTACAACATCAACTTTTGAAGCTGTCCAAGTATCCACCATAACAGCCCTTTTGAGTTCCTCAATGTACGTGCAAGTGTAGCAGCTAACTAACCTAACCACTATGTGGAAACCGTGTATAGTAATGTATGTATCTCTCAGAAGAGGTATGAGCAGTTCAGTGTCAATGTAACTCAACAAGGCTGGGATTGAACCCCAAGATCCAACATTTGTGAATGTAACTCCTACATGCATTTCCCAGACCATACACTGTCACACCACCTCCAGATTGAGAATGTAACCATGCTAATACCACCGGACAAAGGTATAACCATATACATCCATTGCCATGAGTAGATCCAATCCAGCCATTAAGATCCTACATTTGTGATCTAACAGTGTAGTCATCACTGTATCCACAATTTAGCCTGCAACATCAACTTAGAAAATCATATTGTGTTGAGGTTTATTGCCTGCCTAACTTACCTATTCCATGTACCTTTAGGTCACCACCAGAATGAGCATGTATCCATGCTAATACCACTAGTAAGTCACATATAAATACACAGAATATCCAGCAACAAGTGGAACTAGTAGGCTGTGACCTTCTATAATGAAACATTAATCGGGGCTTTTCTTTTTGCAACCCTAACCCTAACGTTAGGATTTTGTGATTTGTCAAGATTGATTAACCTCCTTCATGCACTTGGAAGTTCTGAGAATGAATGATATTGAATTGTACCTGCAAAAGAAAACACTAGGTTAGTTAAATAATTAACCACTGTGCTGCCCTCCCTTAAGACATGCTGAAACAACACATTGAACTTCTCCTTTATCTCCTTAATCCTCTTCATTTCATCCCCAATGCACCATGTAGGATCCCATTCTCCTTCTATAATCTTCTTTATACCTAGGGAATCTATCTCCAAAATGAGAGGATGCAGGTCATGAGCAACACAATATGATAGACCTTCTTCTATTGCCTTTGTTTTAGATACGATATTAGTGGTATCCTCCAATTGTTGTACCTTTGCATACACTAAATCACCTTCCCCAATTCGCACACAAAAGCCAATAGAACTAGAAACCGAATTTCCTCTAGATTCCCCATCAGTATTGCACTTGTACCAACCAGTATAAGGCAGATGCCATGTCACTCTTTTAGTCACAATCATTTGCCTATACTTTTCAAAGAAGTCTATCATGTTTGGCCACAGATGTGGGATATGAGTAAGCCAACTTCATCTAACTTTTGCTAAAAATTATAGTGTCTTGTCGATCTCATGTATTATCCTATGTATTGACACTGATCCTCCATTCCTATTTGTGTTTCTCATCTTCCAAAGCTCCCAGGTAATAACTGTTGGCACTGCTTGGAATAATGACTTCAGTTTTGGACAACATGAAGCATTACACCATGCCTAATAACCATATATAACTATATCAGTGGCACATTGATCCCTGCAGCATTCATAAATGTTGTCCAAACTCTAGTAGCAGTTGTACCTGTCAAAAATAAGTGCTCAAGGTTTCCTCTTGTGTATGTTGACAACACCAACACCTAGAGATACACATGTATCCTTGCCTGCTCCATAGGTCATCAGTAGCCATTTTGTCCCTCCATAGTTCCAAAGAAAGAATGAAATCTTGAATGGCAAGTCTTTGATCCACATATGCTTGTATTCTAGATTAGAATGTGCTATATGTCTTACTAAGTGCCAAGCACTGCTCACTGTGAAGTTACCTGATGTAGTAGGTTTCCATATAGGTTTATCCCAGTAACCAGAGGTGCCTTCAAACTGTACATATTGCACAATATGCTTAGCTATATCTTCAGGGAATGTCTGGTCAATCAGCTCCTCATTCCAGCTATCACTTTGCCTCAATTTTGCTACCTCTTCCAGATTCTCATTGATATGAAATTCAGGTGGCACCAACTGGTATAGGGCTCCTAAACTTGTCCAGTTTTCATACCAAAAATTTATTGTTCCACTCTTCATCTCCCACAATATCTCATGCTCTATATCTTCCCTTGCATTTAGCACCTGCCTCCATACATGAGAGCCTGCCCTAAACTGCACTACTGTGGGAATCTATTTCTTGCAATACTTGTTCCACGTGAAGTTAGACCATAGTGATTTGGTTGTTCTGAATCTCCACCATAGCTTAGCAAACAAAGCTCTAGAAATATAATGTAGAGATCTGAACCCTAATCCACCCTCTTCCTTAGGCAGACATAATTCTTTCCAGGATGCCCAATGTCTACTTCTGCCTTCCTCCGTTATGCTCCAAAAATACCTTGAAAATATTTTGTGCAAGTGTTCAATAACATTATTTGGAGGATCAAGCACTGATAGCATATGTACTGGCGTGCTTTGCAATACAGTAGTAACGAGTGTTGCTTTCCCACCAAATGATAACAACTTCCCTTTCCAAGAATGTAATTTAGCTTTCACCTTCTTTATGAGATCATTATAGTAATTTTTCCTTCTTCTAGTGTAAAAGATGGGGCACCCTAAATAGGTAAAAGAAAACTCCCCTCTAGCAAAATCCGTGGCATCTCCTATTGCCTGAAACAACGCATTATAAACATTAGCATGCATATAGAATGAACTCTTGGATTTGTTGATCAACTGTCCAGAAATCCTCTCATAACTCCCCAATACAATCATCACCTTCTTTAGAGATTCTGTTTGAGCTGAGGCAAAGATTATAGTGTCATCAACATATTCCAAATGATTCAAAGGTTCATACCACTTAGGCATACCAAAATCTATAAAGGATTTGTCCTCAAACAACTTATTCAAGGAACTAGATAGCACTTCTGCTAATAATATGAACAACGAAGGAGATAATGGATCACCTTGTTTCACCCTTCTTATAGACTTAAAGAATCCTGAAGCTTGACCATTCACCAATACTGAATATGAATGATTGGATATCAAGTTCCACACCATGTTGATGAACTATTCTGCAAATCCCATCTTTCTTAAAACATGAAGCATATACTTCAAAGACACCTTATCGTAGGCCTTAGTCATATCCATCTTAATCACTACATTGGCTGGCTTAGCTCTAAGTCTTATATCTATAACTATCTCCTGTGTCAAGAGAATATTTTCAAAGATACTCCTTCCCTTCACAAATCCAGATTAATTTGGAGATATCAAGGTAGGTAAGGACTTATCTAATCTATCATGTAGCACCCTGGATATCACCTTATTGATGAAGTTACTCAAACTTATTGGTCTAAGGTCAGAAAATATTTGCACCATAGGTTTCTTAGGCAACAACACCAAATTAGTGTGTGTAATGGACTTTGGCAGTGTAGCACCTCCATAAAAATGTAGTACAATACTATGTATATCAAAGCCAATAATCTCCCAATAGTCTTGATAAAATTCTCCAGTAAATCCATCTGGACCACTGGCACTGTCTCCACTCAATTCAAAATCTGCCGTTGGATATCTGCACCACTCCATGTTCTGCTCTACAGTTACCATATAATGCATATTGTCAAGCAAATATAAATCAGTAGGATTACCCTCATTGGAAACCTGACTTTGATAGAAGTCCATAGCAGCAGCAGCCAATTGACCTTTATCCTCAATCCAGTTCCTATCTCAATTTTGAATCCTCTTCAATTGCAATTTCTTCCTTTTGCCATTCACATGATTGTGAAAAAAGCTAGTATTTCTTTTTCCCTCAGCAAACCAAGTCATCCCAACTTTTTGTTTCCAATACTGCTCCTCTATACTCAGATACTTCTTCAATTATGTCTGGGCCTGTTGAAGTACTATTCTATTAGCTATTGTTGGTTCCTCCTCAAACAACATCTCCTTCACTTTTACAATGTCTTCCAAGATTGCCAACTGCTTGAAGATGTTACCAAAAGTGACGTTACTCCATTTGGATAATGTAGCCTTCACACTAAAAAGGATCTCCAATGAAGTCTGCTTGCCAATTCTGCCTCACCACCTCATTAAATGATTAATATTTGGTCCAAAAGTTGAGAAACATAAATGGTTTCTCATAGTTTGCAGTTTGTTCTCCACAACTTATGAACAAAGGGGCATGATCAGATCTAGTTCTTATCAAATGCTCAATATCAATAGTAGGAAATATATTCTGGAAGGAAAATTTACCAATATCCTGTCTAGTCTCTTGAAGATACGTTCTGCATTAGGTCTTCCATTCCACCAAGTGAATGGACTTCCTTTGTACCATTGATCAAATAAACCACTTGAATTGATACAAAAAGCAAAATCTTTATATTCAGGAGGGTACACTGGGAGACCACCAATATTTTCATCTTCATGAAGTACCACATAAATGTCTCTACCTACCATCCAAGGCATCTCCATTTCACTTGCAAGATACATCCCACAAATCTAGTCTCTTTAGTGTTGTACACTTCGCATACACAAAAGTCATCACGACATGTTGGCCAATGTCTTGATAAAACACCTTAACAATGACCCGTTGTGCAGTGTCCAAGATCAATTCCCATTCCACATTAGCATCAAATAATAGCCAGATCTTCCCATTAACATTTGACAAAGCAGCTTCCATATTCAACCTTTTTCTATATCTTTGTATGTGTCTTTGATTCTAAAATGATTCCATCAATAAAATTACAAGAAAAATATGCTCGTTTTGCATGTTAATCACCCTAGGAAAGGCCTATTGTGTATTTATAGACCTTATATTCTAAATTAGTATTTTCATCATCATTTAGTCTGTGACAGTGTCCATCTAGGCATTACTCTTAAAGGTTGGGGTGCTTTCTTGTTTTGAGACTGCTTCCTGCCTTTCATGGCTACCTTAACACTAGCTCTAGGAGATATGTCAGCCTCCCTTGCTACTTTTTAAAACTTTGTAGCTGTGGACTCATCTTATCCTTCATCCTCATATTATTGTTGTTCTATTAAAGTTTTATCAACCACCACAAGAACCGCATTGTTTTTCACTAAATCATGTAAAGTCTAAATAGGAGTCTTCACATGCACATTGACCTGAACTTGCATATTCTGCTCAGATCTTACTGCATAGGTCAAATAAATTGGTTTCATGTCTTCTGTTGCCTTTGGTATTATTGCATGCTCCTTATGCTCTTTGGACATCACTTTAGCTTCCTTTGTCATACTATCATTATGTTGCATAGCTCCCAAATCCTCCTGCATCACCTTAAATTGTAGTTTATATACATTACCCAGGCTAGGGTTTACTGTAGCTACTAATGCAGAAGTTACTGTCCCATTGAAATCAGAAGGCATGCCTTCAGCTGTTTGACCCCTTGACCTCACTGTATCTTCTAAGGAATTATTGTGAACATCACCAACCTGTCCAGTACCTAAACAATCCACCGGACCACCTGAATCTAAGTCCAAAACCTCAGCAGTATTCTTAGGTTTTACTGTTCTATTGGCTTGCTCCTTTCCTATATCTTTCCCAGCTGGATCCTCCATGTTTCTAGCTTCTTCAAGTGGCTCTGCATCTACTCCAATAGGTTTCTTCTCATGCTGTATTATTGTACTCTGTGAATTACTAACCCTAGTTTCCTGTACCCTAGGGTTTACTGTAGCAATATTTTCACCTGTGCCTGTGTGGTTGTCCTGTGTGTTGCCAGTTTGCACTTGTATTACATTCATATTTTCCTCTACATTATCCTTCAAGGAATGTACCTCATCACTCCATAGAGTTTTATATTCCTTGATAGCTTCAGTTGCTTGTATTGCCTTTGGTGCATTCTTTTCAGTATGAGAGACTATCTCCTGGCCTAGCTGGCTAAGTGTAATGTTGGATACTTCCTTTGTCGTGCCAAATCTTCTTTGAACCCAGTCAATTGTTATCTCTTTATTGGATAAATCACCAGTCTCAGTGCCATGAGAATTAGGACTCTGTTCAACCCTAGTCCCTTTATGACTAGGAATAGCATTGTCATGAGTAACTACCGTAGTGCTAGCTTTCCTTGAATTTGAATTGAGATTTTCACTATTGCGTGGCTGCTCCTTCTCTTGTATCTTCTTGGATTTATCCTCACGCAGTCTATTAATTGTCTCATTACTATTTCCTTCCCCCTTGCCATCAGTGATTCTCAACATAGGTTGGTTAATTTCTTCAACTCCCAGTGTATCAAACTTGTTGCTTGTGGATACCACCTCACCATTGTTCCTTTCCTTTAATTTTCCATTCTCCTACTCCTTTGCATTCTCAATAATATGACCTCGCTTATCTCTTTAGTATTTTTTTTTGCCCTCTTTGTATCAACTCATGCCTAGATTGATTAGGAATAGGCTTCCCAAGGATCTTTCCACTAGACAAAACCTTAGTCGTGTTAGCAGCTATTCCAACGACATCCTTTCCTTTGACAGTATCATCACCATTCTACTCTAACTTCTTGTGAAGTTTAGGATGAATGATCCAGCATTCCTTTTCATTATGCCCTTATTTTTTTACAAGTCTTGCAATACTTAGGCATAGAGTCATATATAATCTTAATCCACTTCGATTCTTCTGGGCCAGTTTCATCCTCTTCTTCTATAATCTTAATTCTTTGAGGAAGATTAGCTAACAAATTCACCTTAATTTTTACCTTAGCACAGCTTTGTCTTATGCCATTTTTTGAAGCCATATCAACATATAAGGGTTTACCTACAGCCCTCGCTAACGATAACATAAACTCCTTACCAAAAACGTTAGGAGGAAAATCATGAAACGAGATCGAAGCAATGTCTATGGGTTTTTCCTCCTCCGGCTTCCACCAAGGGCTTCATTTAGTACAACACATCAGCCACATATCTCCTTGAGTCTTCAAGTAAAATTCTGGTTTGGATAGCAAGTGAATGTAATCCTCTATTAAAGACAACTTAATCATGATATGTGCATCATCTAATCAAACCAATCAAACATGAATCTTTTAATTCACATTGAATGGGAATGACCTTACGCAGTTGTTGAATAACAAGATTACCATACGAAAACTTTCTTAAAACTGCCAATTGTAATCCTTTTTGTACTATAGATTGCTTAAATTCATTCTTCTTCCACTTGATAATTGGTTCCCCATGTAGATACTTTACTAGTTTGATAGGGACGTGGGCTAGGGTTTGCATAGGAGCATTTAGTTCTTTAGGTTATAGAAGTGGCACATAATTTTGTAATGGACTAGGGTTTGTAGTTGTTAAGGGTGACTGTAATGGGGTGTTTGACGACTGACCAGCCTCCGGAGAAGGCTAGCCGGTGGGCGGAGCATCCATGGAAGCTAGGGTTTGGTCGTCAAGTGTAGGGTTTTTCATGAGAGAGAAGAGAGCGTATTGCAATTCGTGTTTTTAATGTTGATTTGACTGGATTTGATCCGTATTTTTGTTTTCCATCACAATTGCATATGCTTAATTAAACATGATGTGGATATTTATTAAATCAATTCCATCCCAAAACACAAGCCCAATCCCACCTGACCCGGTCCAAAATTAACCCTTTTTATTCACCCTGGCAATCCGCCCCACCCCCTGTGTGCCAATAAAATTGTGCCACATCACTGCTCTCAAACATTCATAGAAGAAACACAATGCATCTAGACTGTTGATCCAATTCATCAACGGTCCATAATTATTCCCCATTTTCCTTTTACTTTTAAACTCCTACCAGATCTTATCTCAACGGTTGGATTACAAGGATCCAATGGCCACCACTTTTCCATAATAAATCCTTTTACTAATTTTTATTCTCCAAAACATTAGAGTCATTGATAAAAAGATTCAACGACTCACATTCCACCATTCACTCTTAACCTTAGAGATGCCTCAAACCCTAATCATTCTAATCTTGACCGACCACACTTATTTCCCCTTTCTCTCTCTTTTATTTCATCCCTTCAACCTCCATCAATCATGAAACCTTACACAAATCAGTGCAAGGTCAAAAAAGCAAACCCCAAACACTCAATCTACCTCCCATGTCCGTGAATCCTGTTGATTTCTTTCCATTTCCATTGATTTAATTCAAAACTCCAAAACCAAACCCTAGACCTAAATTGTGAAACTGAGACTCATCTGTTCTCCTCTCATCCTTCAAATCGGAGCATGCATGAAGATTTTCTATAGGTTCATCATTATTATTCGATGTTCATAGGTCAAACACAGTGACCTCTGGACATTGATGCTTTGATCGATATTTTTCCAGATTCAACGGTTGATTCACTCCACTCTCGTGCACAGGTAAATTTCTTTGATGATTTTCCCTCTATTTTCTCTTATTTTACCTGCTTTGCTATCATCATCTACTCTTTGTCATCTTCCACTATCTAATTTGAATCTGTCGAAACCCTAAGGCATTAAAGGCCTCTATAAATAGGAGCCTTAATTACTCTCACCTAAAGAATTCCTAATAGAGATAGATAGATATCAATAGACTCAAAAATTGAAAGTTCAAAAATTTCTTGCTAAGTCGAAGTTTCAGTAATTTCTTCTCTAAATGCTCTTTTAATCTTTCATTTCTTGGAAAGTTCAATGACTGTGAGAGGACTGTTATGAGTTTGTGGGTTCAAAGGGCTGAGAATTGATTTTTGGTTTGGTTTGCTTTTCAACAGAAGGTCAATGTACACTGACCCTCCCTCTTTCTTCGATTATTTGTATTGCTTGGTGTTTATAATGTCCTCTCTGTTGATTATCTTTCGTTCATGACATATGCTAGCAGTTTGTGATTGTTTAATGTGTTCTGCTATTCTCATCGATTAAAGTTGATTATTATCCTGATAACTTTTGGTTAATCTAGTATTGCTAATTAATCTGTGTTAATGAAATGCATGAATTAACTAAATAACATTTTCTATACTGAATGATATGAATTCTATTGAGCATTTGACATTATCTAGAAGTCCTTTGATGATTCTATGTGTGTTTTGCCAGCTGTGCTACCATGTTTAGTTAGTTTGATCATGTTGTTCTCTTAAACTTTTCTGATGTTCTGTTGAGAGTTCATGTTTGCTACATCTTTGTTATATTGATGCCTGGATTAGTAATGTTATACCACTTGCTAATTTAACCACAAATTTTTCTTATTCATAAGTGTCCATGTCACACATATAACTCATCTGTCTTGACTATGTAATCTATTATAAGAACCATGCATGTTGTACACACTTAATGACTCATACAAATCTATTGTTATTACCTGAACTCCTGTAATGAATTCATTAGCTTAGTTATTATGTTATCTGCTCATTTGATATGTCCTATAATCTTGTAACTCTTTAGAAACATCATTGTGTATAGGTTTGAGTAATCTCTACTAGCCTCCATGCTTGTGCTCCTAAATGAACATTGTTCCATATTTGGTTGATGACCTTTGGCTATAGAGACTTAATTATGAATCTGGGCATTGGTTGAGAATCTAATAGGCTAAGTGTAACAACCCGACCAGTTGTTTTAAGCTCTAGCACGTCGTTCGGCAGTTAGAGGTCGTGAGTAGATTCACTTCATGTTTTAAGACTTGTACGTGTGGTCGAAATTGAATTTCAGGAAGTTCAGAGTTGATTCAGATAGAAATTCTAAATTCGGCAGCTTTAAGTTAGAAAAATTGATTAAGGTTTGATTTTTAAGTAAAATGACCTCATAATCGGGATTTGAAGGTTTCAATATATTCGTATGATGATTTCAGATCTGGGCGTGTGTTCAGGATGAGTATCGGGTGGTCCGTGATCATATCGGCACTCATTATGGAAAGTTGGCATTTTTGAAAGTTTAAGAATTCCTTAAGTTTGGTTTGAAGTGGACTTTGGTGTTATCGATATCCGTTTCGGGTTCCCAGTATTAGAATAGGTTCATATCATGATTTTTGACTTTTGCGTAAAGTTTGTCGTCATTTCGGGTTGTTTAAGTGTAATTCAAACACGTTCGACGAAGTTTAAGGTTTAAAAATTCAAAGAAAAGTTTCGATCATTGATCCATAATTTTGATGTTGTTTTGCGTGATTTGAGGCTTCGACTAAGTTTGAATTATGTTTTAGGATGCGTTGGTATGGTTGGGTGGGGTGCCGAGGGCCTCGGGTATGAATCAGATTAGAATTGGGTTTAGTTTTGGAATTAAGGAATTGTTGAAGCTTAAGGCTTCTGGTGTGATCGCACCTGCGAGGTTTATGATCACAGGTGTGAAACCGCAAAAGCAGCCAAGGGTTCGTAGAAGCGGTTCTGGGTGAGCTGGGCAGTGGTCGCAGGTGCGAGGAGGATTTTCATATATGCGAGCCCGCAAATGCAATGAGGCTCCGCAGATGCGGAGTTGGAGAGGCGTGGCTGGCTTCGCAGAAGCGGATGGGATCACGCAATTGCGGAAGCGCAGAAGCGGGGGGAGGGATGTAGAAGCACCCTCGCAGGTGCGAGCCTTGGTCCGTAGGTACAACTGGTCGTGGCCTAAGTGACTTCCGCAGAAGCGGAGCTATAGGTTCGGCTTGGGTGCCCGCAGGTGCGAAGATGCCTAAGACGAATATATGTTGCTCAATCGGGATTTTTGTTCATTTCAATCATTCCTCTCTTGCTTGGGCGATTTGGAGGATCCAACTTCATCATCTACCTTGAGATAAGGAACTTCTACACATTGTGAGCTAAGTACACTAGTAATATATGGATTTAAACATGGATATGGGTAGAAATTGTGGGATTGTTGGTACAAAACCTAGAATTTGATATTTTGGATTTTGAACACAAAATTGGACATGGAATTAGGAAGAAATTATATATTTGGGTTCGCGGCGTTATGGGTAACGATTATCTTCAAGAATTTTCGAAATCCTGGCACGTGGGCCCGAAGGTTGACTTTGTTGACTTTTCGAGCGGAGTTGAAAATTATTATAAATTATTACATTATACGCATTGGAGTATAGTTTGATTGATTTACACATTGTTTGTCTAGTTTCGGATCGTTTTGCTTTGAATTGAAGAGTTAGAGAGGTAGTGGAGCCGGTTATATAACTTCAGAGTGAGGTAAGTGTCATTTCTAACCTTGTGAGGGGGAAACTACCCTCTAGGTGATGTAATTATTATGTGCTACTAGTTGTGGGTGCTACGTACGCACGTGGTGACGAGATTCCGTACGTAGCTAAAGCATGTTTATGTCCGAGTAGACGTTGGACTTTATCATGTAATATTTGAATTGTTTGGACTCATTTTGCTAGCTTAATTAATTGAAATTACTATTGAAATTGATTTAGAAACATATATAAATTAGGCCAAGCTTTATCACCTTGAGTTGTTGCCAAGATATTTGATAAAGGTAAAGGGGTAAATTCACTATTATGCACATGTATCTGTGTTGTAAGCATGTGCCTCATGAATTGATAAGTTTCTTCCTTTCTTGTGAAGCAGGCCAAACACCTCAACAGTATAATAGATGCATCTATGGTTCGTGCCGCGCAACCCTCGGTAGTGTACATATTATTCTGGATAGGGCCATACGACCTTGGCATAATCGTGCGTTATATCGCTAGCAGTCCGAATATTCACGAGATTATCCTTCCACTGATTCCTGGCATTTCATATGGTATTCTTAATTCATTTGATATTGGCACTTGATATTTTCCGAGCTGTTGAGATAGAATACGAGATTGAGAAATTTATATCGTTAAATGAAATTTTGAAAGATTATACTGGTTACCGTTTTATCCTACTATTACTGTTGTGCTTCATATCTATTTAGGATTTAGCATACTACTTTATTGGACCTCTAGTAAGTGTCTATATCGGCCCATCGTCACTACTTCTCCGGGGTTAGGATAGATACTTATTGGGTACGCGTTGATTTACATACTCATGCTACACTTCTGCACTAAATGTGCAGGATCTGACAGGTTCGTTTCATGGAAATATGGGCGCATAGGCGCAGCTGCTGAGGAGACATTATGGTGAGTTGCATTCCAGGCTACGTATCGCATCCCACAGAGTCTTCGTCGTACTATTTACTTTATCATGTCTTATTTACATTCCAGATAGATGTTGTATTATTCTGTTACTCCTTAGTAAATACTCATGCACTTGTGGCATCGGATTTTGGGGATATTCTACTTTATGCTTACAAATTTGCATATTATTATCACCTTTTATTTTATGCAATACTAATTATGTATGTACCCGTGAATTTTAAAGGTGTAAATTTCCTTATTATATAAAAGTTTATGATTTCAAAAGTTATAAAACGAACAATTTACGTGATAGTTCACCGTTGGCTTGCCTAACGACGATGTTGGGCGCCATCACGGCCTATAGTGGGTTTTGAGCCGTGACAGCTTGGTATAAAAGCTCTAGGTTCACTTGGGTCTCACGAGTCATGAGCAAGTCTAGTAGAGTATTGCGGATCGGTACGGAGATGTATGTACTTATCTTCGAGAGGCTACAGGGCTGTTAGGAGCACTTCCCTTCTTGATTCCTCATCGGGCGATTTGATTCCATTGAAGCTTATGCCTTCATTTCCTTCCTACTCAATCTTATATGATATGGAGCGCTTGTTATCAATTGGGCATCGAGGAGTTGTAATGGTATTGCAGATATAGTGCAAGATGTTTCTCCCTGCGCATTTGATTGGGCTATAGTCATCTCCTCGTGGAGGGATGTTATGTCATTTCAGTGCAATGTTAGTGTTGCCTACGGTTTTGCGGTTTTGTGGTTATGCATTGTGCATTATGATGTTCATGAGTGGTTATCGCGCAGTGTTGGTGTAAATAGCAAGGTGCTTATTTATGTGTCGCGACAACGAATGACTCGAAATAAGGACTACTCGGTTCATATTTCAGAGATTCAACATTTAAGTCCAACAGAGGAGAGAAAATTGGACTATGAATATTCAGGCCTCGGTTGACGGAGTAGCGAGATCGGATATTTTCGAACTTGGTGGTAATTCTCATTTGTGATGTGGTGTCGTTGTCTTTGTTTGAACGTATTAAGGCTCGTCGGTGTTATGGTCTTCTTTGATTTGCCTTCGGGGCAGAGTGTTGTGAAATTGTGCCTGAGAAGCGGTTGTCAGAGATGGCAGTGTATAGCGGTTTTAGAATCAAATCGGTGTTTCTGATATTCATGGCTCAAGAAAGATGATCTTTGAGGAGGCTTACAGTGGGTAACAATTTATTAGTTCAAGTGCTACAGAGATGGTATTTGATTTGAGGTAGTATTCGGGCAGTGAAGGATGAGGGAGGACATGGTAGGAGGTGTCTCGCTGTGGTTGAATTGATAGCAGGCCAAGTATGAACAACAGAGGCCGAGAAGTTTGCTTAAGGAGATGTGTTTATTGAAGTGTGAGTGGTAGAGTAGCATATGGATTCCGTGGTAGGATAGCCACGTACTTTGAGAATGTTTAGAGCAACTTGGGGATCATGGTGGTCAATGACTAAGTCAATAAATTTTATTTGGGATGGTGGCTACTGTACTGAGGAAGATTGAATATGATAGAGAGGAGTTTGCTTGAAAGAAAGAGGGGTGTGAAATGCTTCATTATCGTTTTTGGGTGCAACCTGACTTCAAGTTTGGAACGTATGGCTGGACTTTCAGTTGATGCTAATGGGGAATGAACAGACTTATACAGTTGGTGGACGAGCATGGGCTCGGGAGGGTTTGAAGATCTCTTGGCAGTTGTAACTATGGCAGTGTCGTTGGATGATGTCGAAATGGAATTCCACGGGTCGGCTATCTCCTGTGAGTAGGTTAGTTGTTGCGTGATTCTCTATGAAGTTCTATGAAGAGTTATACTTTCTACACAGCGGGAGGCATGTACTGGGATGTGAGCTTGGATCGCTTGAAGAAGATGGTGCGACTGTCAGGAGGTCGAATGTGCTATTGTGGTCCATAATTTGGAATATTTTATGAAAGGTTTAACATGAGATGGCGAGCATTTGGCGGGTTAACGGTGCGATATCATGGTAATTGAGAAGGAGGATTCTTTGTGATTTCTAGATTTATGTGATTGTAGCTTAAAACTAAGTAGGGGAGCCCACCATTTACGATTGGATCATGTGGTTGTCTGCTTGTGCGGTTTCTGGTTATCGGTGCATTGGCAGATTATTTATTACTAAGAAAAGAAAACATCAGGGGTAATTCGAGCAAAGAACATGATGAATATGTTCTATACTTTGCCTTATCGATTCATGTCTAGGTTTTGGGAAGACTCAGAGTTTATGCTTCTTGTGCATGTGATGTACAAGGAAAAGAATTCGTCCGGTTGCTTCTTTGGGAGTGTTCATGTGCTAACAAAGCATTGGAGTATGATTATATTCGTGACCAGGTCAAAGTGGGTGACTCTCAATAGTGGTTCTAACGAGTTCAAGGGTGTAAGGGCGGTGTCTAAGGACTTTTGGGTTGGTTGTGTGGCTGACGACTGGGATTTTTGCAGCAGAATGTGAAGATTACTTGGGGGAATTTTCTATGTTATCTTCAGGTCTGTGGCAAAGGTTTTTCAAAATGGGTGTACCAGTTGGAGATGCTATTGTGCGCATAAGGAGGGTGTGAGATAGTTCCTGGGTATTGAGACGATGTGGTCTCGTGCATTGGGTCATTTGGGATGAGTTTTGTTGCGTTGTATTATATTTTGAATGGAGCTATTATTATTTTTAAGACAAGTCAAGAGTAAATTGGAAGAAGTGGGAGCGTTTAGTAATCGTTTAAATCAGCATAACTGTGGCAATGATCAGTTCCTTCCGCGTGTTAAGTTATAAAGGTGATTTGTGGTTGACGTACGGGCTTGACAGCCACCATAATTTGCTTGATTGTGGAGGTATTTGATTCCTATGTCCTTGTTGTGTAAATGGATCTCGGAAGAGTTATGGCAGTTTAGGCCACGACTTGAGGTTTGTATTTTCTGCGGTCGTGGGATTTCAGTTGCGTGTTGCAATGGTTCTTCTGAAATGAGTTAAGTGAAAGGTTTCTAGACAATGAAGTGTTTATTCTACTAGTAGTTTAGGGGTTATGATGAATTCTTGTACTCTCGTGAAGTGGCATGATATATGCAGTGAACGACATGGGAATTGGAAGTTGAGGATCGAGGTTGCAGCTCGGTGTTGATAAGAATGTCACGAGCTCGGATGAGCAGGGAAGAATCAGATGCTCAAAGTAAGCTGGCATTATCTTAGTGTCACCTGAGAACGGTGTCCTGTATGAGAGGCATTGTGTATTGATTTGTGGATTCTTGAATTGCTTTACAGAATTTGTACGGTTGGATGTATGGATGTGCATGATTTGCTACCTGGTGCGGAAGGTCATGGGAGTATAACCCACGGGAAGACCATATGGGCGTGAGATGTTAGTCACTTGATTGTTAAGGATTGAAACCAAGTATGGTGATTCTAGTACTATCGCTAATGCGAGAGTTTATGCCTGAAAGGTGCTCTATTAATTTGATTGTGGACTGTGGGAGTTTGTTTTGGATTGGACGACTGCTCGTATGTGTCATGAATAGGGTCATTGTGGATCCTTGAAAGGTTATTGGCCCAGTATGGGATGATCGAAATCAGCTTGAGGTTCGTTGGTAGGCCTAATGTGAATGTGTGCTCTACATTAGGCCGGATGTGTTCATTCAGTATAGCATTGCTTACGGAGGAGTCTTCGGGCGTTGGATGTTATTCCCGTCGTCTGCTATTCCATGTAATACTATATTGTGCCATGTGGGTTGTGAGATGACTTGATTATTCACACATGTGTTGTGATCCCGTGTAGCTTGTGGTGTTATATGAGCAAGATGGCTCTCGAGATGCAGGTCATTTATTGCACCTTAGTCGTGCTTGGGTTTTTGTAGCGTATGACACTATCTGTCTCCCCAGGGTTGTATTATGCACTTGGCGTGCTTGTGGTTAATATTCTGGCATTACGTAAGTATAAGCATTTCGGCTTGATGGGTGTTTCCTAATTGATTGTTATGTGTGGATCGGGTGGCACGCTGCCACGGGTATATTGTTTGGATCAGGTGGCATGCCGGCATGGGTATGTTGTGTGGATTGGGTTGTGCTCTCCAGTTATGTAATGTTTGGATCGGGTTGCATGCCGCAACAATGCCATATTTGGATTGGGTTGCACGCCGCAACAATGAGGTGTTAAATAAATTTACTTATACTTATTTTGAGTACCTTGTTTCCCCTCTTTGAGATAGAGCCATAATATCGGTTTGGCCGTTTTATTCGTTACACGGGCTGGATGGTTCCCTGCCAGAGTTCGTTCGTCCCTATGGGTCACATTCGAGTTGTAGCTAGTTAGCGCTTTGATGGGGCTGTATGAGATTTTAGACGGTGTTTGAGGTGGCTTATTGCCCGAGCATCTTGTACTGGGTGAGACGAGGTTATTGGACATGAGATCAGTGGTATCAAATTTATGTAGGGTATATTGGACAGAAAATATCATTATTTAGTTCAGAATGAGGTAATCATTCTTTCCAAGTGAAGCGACTCCATGATTTATTGATTTGGTTAGGTGGTTTTGAGTTTCTAAACATCTCCTTCGTCGGGGCAGTATTGTGAGAGTTGGAATATGGCTTACATGTGTTATGAGGTGTATTGTGGGCATCGGATTCGTGAAAACGCAGCTATTTTGTGGTCGGAGGATGTTATTATGGGCAAACAACTTATGTGGTGCATGGTGTGATTTCAGCATAGGTGCATGATCATGTTTTGGTACAGTGTGTAGGGATTGACGCGGTGTTCGTATGTTAGAATTGGGCCTCGTGGAGAATTTCGGATGTTGGAACCTAGTTCTAAGGCTTGTTGGCTAAGAAAAAGGAAGGATCCTCAGTCTGGCCCGAGCTAATGTGCTCATGTGGATTGTGATGGCACAAATAGGTGCACGTGGTGTTAAACAGTGATTATGGACAACTCTGGAACGGTTCTTGGAACGTTCGAGGACGAACGCATGTTTAAGTGGGGAGAATGTAACGACCCGACTGGTTATTTTGAGCTCTAGCGCGTCGTTCGGCTGTTTGAGGTTGTGAGTACCTTCACTTTATATTTTATGACTTGTACGTATGGTCGGAATTTAATTTCAGGAAGTTCAGAGTTGATTCGGATAGAAATTCTAAATTCGGAAGCTTTAAGAAGGAAGAGTTGACTAAGGTTTGACTTTTGAGTAAACGACATCAGAATCATAATAGGTTCGTATGATGAATTGGACTTGGGCGTGTTCGGGTTGAGTATCGGGTGGCCCGGGATATTTTCGGTGCTCATTATGGAAAGTTGGCATTTTGAAAGTTTAAGAATTCCTTAAGTTTGGTTTCAAGTGTACTTTGGTGTTATTGATATCCGTTTGGGGTTCTAAGCCTTAGAATGGGTTCGTATCGTGATTTGTGACTTGTGCGTAAAGTTTGGCGTCATTCTGGGATGTTTAAGTATAATTCAGATGCGTTCGGCGAAGTGTAAAGTTGGACAGTTCAAAGAAACTTTATGATCGTTGATTCATAATTTTGATGTTGTTTGGTGTGATTTGAGACTTCGACTAAGTTCGTATCATGTTTTTGGAAGCGTTGGTATGGTTGGAATTGGGTTGAGATTTGGAATTAAGGAATTGCTGAAGCTTAAGGCTTCTGGTGTGATCGCAACTGCGAGGTTTATGGTCGCAGGTGCGAGACTGCAAACGCTGCCAATGGGTTGCAGAAGTGGTTCTGCGTGAGCTGGAAAGTCGTCGCAGCGAGGAGGATTTCCGATGCAGAGTTAGAAAGGCGTGACTGGCTTCGCAGAAGCGCAAAAGCGCAAAAGCAAGGGGAGGACCGCAGAAGCATCCTCGCAGGTGCAAGCCTTGGGCCGCAGGTGCGGCTGGTCAGGCCCTAAGTGACTTCCGCAGGAGAGAACATTTTTCCGCAGAAGCAGAGCTGCAAGTGGGGCTTGGGTTCCCGCAGGTGCGAAGACGCGTGAGCAGAATATATGTTGCTCAATCGGGAGTTTTCCTCATTTTACTCATTCCTCTCTTACTTGGGCGATTTTTGGGGCGATTTGGAGGAGCCAATTTCACCATCTACCTTGAGGTAAGGAACGTCTACATATTGCGAGCTAAGTACACGAGTTATATATGGATTTAAACATGGATATGGGTTGCAATTGTGGGAGGTTTGGTAGAAAACCTAGAATTTGGTATTTTGGGTTTTCATCACTAAATTGGACATGGAATTAGGAATAAATTATATATTTGGGTTCATGGCGTTATGGGTAATGATTATCTTCAAGAATTTTCGGAATCCTGGTACGTGGGCCGGAGGGTTGACTTTGTTGACTTTTCGAGCAGAGTTGTGAATTATTATAAATTGTTATATTACACGCATTGGAGTATATTTTGATGGATTTACACATTGTATGACTAGTTTGGGATCGTTTGGCTTTGAATTGATGAGTTAGAGAGGTAGTGGAGTCGGTTATGGAACTTCAGAGCGAGGTAAGTCTCATGTCTAACCTTGTGAGGGGGAAACTACCCCCTAGGTGATGTAATTGTTATGTGCTACTAGTTGTGGGTACTACCTACGCACGAGGTGACGAGCGTCTGTACGTAGCTAAAGCATGTTTATGTCCGGGTAGACGTAGGACATTATCATGTAATATTTGAATTGGTTGGACTCATTTTTCTAGCTTAATTAATTGAAATTACAATTGAAATTGATTTAGAAATACATATATATTAGGCCGAGCTTTATCACCTTGAGTTCCTGCCAAGATATTTTATAAACGTAAAGGGTATATTAACTATTATGCACGTGTATCTGTGTTGTAATAACGTACCTCGTGATTTGATAAGTTTCTTCCTTTCTTGTGGAGCAGGCCGAATGCCTCGACAGTATAATAGACGCATCTATGGTTCATGCCGCTCGACCCTCGGCAGTGTACACATTATTCTGGATCGGGCCATACGACATTGGCATAATCATGCGTTATATCGCTAGCAGTCCGAATATTCATGAGATTATCCTTCCACTGATTCTTGGCATTTCATATGGTATTATTTATTCATTTGATATTGGCACTTGATATTTTCCAAGCTGTTGAGATAGAATACGAAATTGAGAAATTGATATCGTTAAAAGAAATTTTGAAAGATTATGCTGGTTACCGTTTTATCCCACTATTACTGTTGTGCTTTATATCTGTTTAGGATTTAGTATACTCTTTATTAGACCTCTAGTAAGTGTCGATGTCAACCCCTCGTCACTACTTCACCGGGGTTAGGCTAGATACATACTGGGTACGCGTTGATTTACGTACTCATACTACACTTCTGCACTAAATGTGTAAGATCTGACAGGTTCATTTGGTGGACATCTGGGCGCGTAGGCGCAGCTGCTGAGGAGACTTTATAGTGAGCTGCATTCCAGGCTATGTATCGCAGCCCATGGAGTCTCATTCGTATTATTTACATTATCCTATCTTATTTACATTCCAGGCATATGTTGTATTGTTGTTGTACTACTTAGTAAATACTCATGCACTTGTGGCATCGAGTTTTGGGGATATTCTAGTTTATGCTTACAAATTTGTATATTATTATCACCTTTTATTTTATGCTATACTAATTATGTATGTACCCGTGAATTTTAAAGGTGTAAATTTCCTTACTTAATAAAAGTTTATGATTTCGAAAGAAATAAAAAGAACAATTTCCGTGATATTTCACTGTTGGCTTGCCTAACGATGATGTTGGGTGCCATCACAGCCTATAGTGGGTTTTGAGTCGTGACACTTAGAAACATGTTATTGAGTGTAAACTAAATCAAAACTGACTTTCTTACTCATATGGATTCCTCTGTTGATGTTATTATTCTTTAGAAAACCAAAATAAGATTATTATTCTATGTCTTTAAGTAGAGTAAAATCTTAACCATGTACTTGCTCACATCTGATTGTTATAACGATCACTAGAATGACTGTTAATGTACTGTGGACCTAGTTGAAGGTCCTGAAATGTTAAGCCAGTTGAAGTAATAAGATTAATGCATGTGTCTTCTCCTATCATTCACAAATCACTCAATTAGGTATCCCTGAACTTGAACCAATTTACTGATAAGTTTTCCAATAATTCCCCTTGTTCAGTACTCGTGTGACAGCCTCTTTAAATGATCTGATGCATATTATGGATACTGATATTATATGATGCTATGAGTACCTATAGTAGTTTTCCTCCTTGTGTTTAGGTTTTGTCCTTGAAGTTATTGGTGTAATTCTAAACTGTTCATTCCCTATAGCTTCTAAAGTTTATGTATTTGAACCTTTTGTGATTACTGCTGCTCTCGTGTTAACTATTAAGTGAATGCCTCATTTATATCTAAACCTTTGGGGAAGAGTAAGTATGAGTGATTAAGGGTATTTGGGGTAGGGCCTAGTTTGTGGTTAAGATGCCCTTCCCTAGCACAAGCATTGCTCGGGGTTCCTGAGACCCTTGTGAACTCTGAAGTGCTGGGGATCCAAAGGGCATCTTGTCCATGGATAAGGTTTTTCTCTAAGTTTCTAACCACTGACTCTTATTAATCTCTCTAATATTAATATAAATGAAATTAGTTTCTCTTTAACACTGCTTGGGCCTCATATAGATTTCACTAATGGATTTTATTTTCTCTTGTATGCATGCTTGAACTGGTCCTGCAGAGTTCTTTGGAACTCAGGACCAAGTTCTAGTCTAGGATCCTTTTGCTGAGTGGAATCTGCCGCTTCTTGTAGATTTGCTAGGCCTTGTTCACTGGCCCAATTTCGAGTCCAGTTCCTTTTCCTTTCTCGCTTTTAGATAAATAATATTTGTTGTTTATCTTCTGTATATCTATGTGATACTAACATTATTATTGAATATTTCTATTATGATTTGGTTATTATTGGAACCTTGGCAAATGCAATCCCATAGGAAAATAAGGAAAGAATCTGAGTTTATTTACTAAGTTCATTGAAATATTTTGACATCTGGATCACTTATAGATAGCAAATAAAACACTCCATTTTTTTATTATTACTAACTATTTTCATGAATCTTTTGATTTTAAAATAGACTTACAAGCGAACAATCTTTCTTTGGGAAAAATCAGAATCGAAAGAGTATACACAAGGCCGATTTTAAATAAGAAAAATCAGACATGGTTTTTAGATTACAAACTAAAATGAATTTTCAAAATTCAAATCCAATCAATTCTTATGAAAGGTATCTATTCCAATTTAGGATATACACATATTTCTAAATGGCCTTTATCTCATTAAGTCGTACGGATAGTCATATTTTCACAAGAGATAAATTATTCAAAATCCTTCCCAAACATAAAAATCTTTCACAAAGCATTTCCTTAACTCTTTAGGTAGAAACAGTTTTTTAAAGATTGTTTCATAAGTTATAAACCTTGTAAAAACCTATGGCTCATTTTCAAAGAATGCATATAGTCTATCTTCTTCCAAAATGGTAGATTTTAAAACAAGACTTAGGACAATGTATAGACTTTTTTCACTTAACTAAGCAGAATATAGACCTTTACTTCCCTGAACCTAGCCTAAGTTCTAAGGAGCTACCATAGATAGATTTTAGGGGGTGCCTAACACCTTCCACTTGGAAGAACAAGAACCCTTATCCAAATCTCACCGGTTAGTAGACCAATAGGATAATGACTTAATAAAACATAGGTATCTTAATATACCTTAAAATATTAGGTGGTGACTCTCTTTCATCAACATCAGAAGAACCACTAGTTGAATCTTGTTTTGACCTTTGCAAAATAGGGTGCAACAGGGGTTAGTGGGACCAGTTTTTACCTCTAGCAAACTTCGCCTACAACAATAGCTATCAGTCGAGCATCTAGATGGCTCCGTACGAATCCTTGTATGGGAGGCGTTGTCGTTCACCGATTGGTTGGTTTGCTCCCAGAGGCTAGATTGTTAGGCACTGATTTGGTTCGTGATGCTTTGGAGAAGGTTAAAGTGAATTAGGAGTGACTTCGTACATCTCAGTCTAGGAAAAAGATTTATGCGGACCGAAGGTTTCAAGATATGGCTTACATAGAGGGTCAAAAATTTCTCCTCCGAGTTTCACCTATGAAGGGTGTGATGCGGTTTGGGAAGAAAGGCAAGTGGAGCTCACGGAGTGTTTGTCCGTTAGAGATTTTGGAGAGAATTGGGGAGGTTGCTTATAGGCTTGGATTGCCTCCTAGACTAGAAGGGGTACATCCAGTATTTCTTGTTTCCATGCTTTGGAAGTACCATGAGGATATGTCACATGTTTTACACTTCAGCACGGTGTATCTTGATGAGAATTGATGTACGTGAAAGAGTCGATGGCTATTATAGGCCATCAGGTTCCAAAATTGAGATCTAGGAGTTTTCCTTCTGTAAAACTACAATGAAGAGGTCAGCCGACTGAGGTGGATACGTGGGAGTCCAAGTATGATATGACGATTAGATACCCGCATCTTTTTACCAGTCCAGGTACATTTCTATGTTCGTTCAAAGATTAGTGTTTCTTTTAAAGGTGCAGAATGTGATGACCCGATAGATCTTTTTGAGTACTAGCTTCTTTTTCTGTTTCAAGACCTCTCATACTCTTATTTGATAATTTATGACTTGTGTGCGTGATCCCTGTCATTTTCGAGAAGTTTATATGTGAAATTTTAAAGAAAATATGATTTTTTACTTAAAATGAGACTTGAGTTGACCACGGTCAATGCTCTTGGTAAATGACTTCGGATAGGTGTTTCGATGATTCTGGAAGGTTCGTATGATAGTTTTGGACTTGTATACATGTTTGGTTGGGATCCCGGGTGTAACGACCCGATCAGTCATTTTTCTTTCTAGGTCCTCGTTCCCCTATTGAAGACTCCCCATATGTGCTTTTGCAATTTTATGACTTGCGGGGATGGTTGGTTTAGGTTTGGAAGGGATCAGGTTGGAATCAGAATACTTAGTTCCTTAATAGTGGCCTAAGATGGCCAAGTTTGACTTGAGTCAACATTTTGAGTAAATGACCTCAGAACCGGGATTTGATGGTTCAAATAAGTTTGTATGATGATTTTGGACTTGGGCATGTGTTCGGATCGGGTTTCGGGTGATCTTGAGCATTTCGGCCCTTAATGTTGAAAGTTGGTTCATTGAAAATTTTCTAGTTCTTTAAAGTTGGTTTGGGGTAGACTTTGGAGTTATTGAGGTATGTTTGGGATTCCGAGCATGGTAATAGTTTCGTATAGTAATTTATAACTTTTACCAACAATTTGGAGTTATTCCGAGTAACATAAGTATGATTCGGTGCTTTCAGCGCTAGTTGAAAAGTTTAAAATTCATAAGTTGATTCAATTTGGTTTTGAGTTACGATTCTTGGTTTCGTTGTTGTTTCATGTGTTTCAAGGGTTCGAGCAAGTCCATATTATGGTTATGAAATTGTTGGTGCATTCGGATGGGGTCCCGGTGGGCGCGGGTAAATTTCGGACCGCCCGGAGCTAAGTCCAAAACTGCGGGTGTGCTGGTTCTGCTTTCCTTCTTTATGAACACGGAAGGACCCTCGCATTCGCGATGATGGATTTGGGGATTGGACGCTTATTCTCTTCGCGTTCACGAAGAAAGGGCCGCGTTCGTGGAGGCTTGTAACACGTGGCCTTCGCGTTCGCGGTTGACTCATAGCGGTCACGTAGAAGACCTAGATCTGGGCCTGGGTAACTTAGTTTCCTTTTGCGTTCGCGAGTGGAGGCACGCGTTCGCGATGAGAGGGAGGCTCAGTGCATCGCGTTCGTGAGTGTTTTTGCGCGATCGCAAAGAAGTCTTTTCCTGGGTTCGTGCGTTTTGCCTTCGCGATCGCGAGGGCTTGTTCGCGATTGCAAAGAAGGCTCATCTAGTCAGTGACTTAATAAAAATCGGGAATTTGGCCATTTCGTTCATTTCTCTCATTTGTTGGCCGACTTTGGAGCTTTTTGGAGACAGTTTTCACCTAGCTATTGCAAGTAAGTGATTTCTTTACAATGCAAGTTAAATACATAGATTATGGGTATATTTTAATATGAAAAATGTGGGAATTTTAGGAATCTTCCAAATTGGGTTGGGTAATTACTGTAATAGTTAAATTATAAACTTTTGAGTAATTATTGATTAGTTTGTACAACCTTTGGCTAGTTTCGCATTATTTGGCACCGACTCGAGGCTTTTTGAGTGGCGTGTGGATCGGAAAGTAGACTTAGGAACGAAGTAAGTCTCTTGCATAACCATGTTAGAGGGAATTAACCCCATAGGTGTTTAAATTGTTATTTACTACTAATTGTGGGTGCTACATACGCACGATGTGACGAAAGTTCATGCGTAGATAAAATTAATGTTATGTCCGGGTAGACATAGACCTTTATTATGCTATTACTTGCACTATTTGATCTCAACTTGCTAGTTTAATTGCTTGAAATAATATGTAAAGCTTGGTTAAAGCTTATGTTAATCGAGCTTCATCACTTAGAGATTTGGAGGAATGTTTAATTATTGATGGGAATTTATATTCATTTATGGGCTTACCTTTGAGTTGTAAATACATAATTCGTAATCCAAAGAGTTTCCCTATTCCTGTGGATTGGGCGGAATGCCTCGTCAATATTTGTATATATAATGGGATGCATCCAAGGATTGGGCCATACAACCTTAGTAGTGTATGTACACGATTATTATGGATCGAACCGTACGACCTTGACATAACTTGTGCGTGTTGTCACTCGGAGTCCGATTATACTTGATATATCTCCCATGATTTGAGAATTTATAAATACATGTTGGCACTTACTTTTTGAGATTAGCGTGTGATATTTGGGAACTGTTAATTGTTATTTTATTATAGGATCATTTAATTGTTACCTCTTATTCCACTATTGATGTTGTATTTCATGCCTATTTAATATTCATGTACATTATGTATATTGCCCCCTAGTAAGTGTCGGTGTCGACTTCTCGTCCCTACTTCTTCGATGTTAGACTAGATACTTACTGGGTACACGTTATTTACGTACTCACGCTACACTTCTACAGATATCGTGTAGGTTCTGAGGCAGGTGCATCTGGAGTTCATCCGGGAATGTATCCGCATTACCCGGAGGCTTAGTGGTGAGCTGCTTCTCATGCTCCATTCTACAGCACCCAGAGCCTTCTCTTGTTATGTTATATCATTCCTGTCTATTGTGTTTCAGATAGTAGTTCTTATAGAGTTTTGTATATTCTACTAGATGCCCGTGCACTTGTGACATCGTAGTTTGGGAAGTTCTAGTAGACACTCATGGGTAGTTCACCGTTGGCTTGCCTAGCGGTAACGTTGGGTGTCATCACGGCCTATAGTGGGAAATGGGTTGTGACAGCTTAATATCAGATCTCTAGGTTCAAATAGGTTTCACAAATCTTGAGCGGTCCTAATAGAGTCTTGCAGATCGGTGCGGAGACGTCTGTACTTATCTTCGAGAGGCTATAGGGTGTTAGGAAACTTCTCTTTCTTCATCTCCTATCGTGCAGTTGATGTTGAGCTAAGTATATTTCTCTTATTCTCTCATATATGGAGAGAACGCGCACGGCAGATGTACTTGGTGGTGGAGGAGCTGCTCCCCATATTGCTAGAGGTCGGGGGAGGGCCCCAGCTCCTGCTAGAGGTCGAGGGCACCCAAGAGTTTCTCTCGTTGTACCACCAGCGGATACAATGGAGGATCATGTCATTTAGGAGAAGGGTGAGGTGCCTACAACTGAGCCGACCCCGAAAGATTTCAGGAGCTCATGGGCCGTATGCTGCGGTTCATGGATTCTATGACACAAGTTAGTTTATTTCCAGCAGACACAGCCACATCTCACGCAGGAGGGGGAGCACAGACCCTACCGCTCAGGCTATAGGGCACGCTGCTATCGTATATCAGACCCAAGGTGCATTCCCAGTGGGTGGAGCCCGGCCAGCTGCGACGGCTATACTAGAGCCCAGACCTGATGCGACCGTCGCACCGCATAAGCTGTTGGATAGATGGACCGGAATGAATCCTCCTACCTTTGGCGGATAGCGACATGAGGACACCCAAGATTTTATTGACCGTTGTAGAGACATGCTACATAACATGAGAGTACTGGAATCCAACTGGGTGGATTTTACCATATTTTAGTTGGAGGGCAGGGCCCGTAGATGGTGGCAGTCCTATCTTCTTAGCAGACCAGAGGGTTTGCCTCCCTTGACTTGGAATCTTTTCACACGTCTCTTTCTGGAGAGATATATTCCACCAACTTAGAGGGAAGAGAAATGGGGTCAGTTCGAGCGGCTCCAGCAGGGTCAAATATCTGTGACTGATTATGAGGTGAGGTTCTATGAGTTATCCCGCCATGCACTTATGATTCTCCACACCGATGCAGAGAGTGTGTAGAGGTTTATTGCAGTCTTGCATTATGGTATTCGGGTTTCTATGGCCCAAGAGGTGGAGATGGGGACTCCTTACGAGCAAGTTGTGGAGATAGCTTAGCGGATTGAGGGTATTGGCAACCAGGGCCGATTGTATACGATGGGGAAAAAGAGGTCTCAACATTCTAAAGGATTCAGCGGCGCCCCACCTCGGGGTTGAGGTCAGTTTGTGGGGGGTCAGTCCAGCAGACCCACTTATTCAGCACCACCGCATTCTCGGGGTGCACCAGTGTGGCCCTATTTCAGCGCCATTCTAGAGAGCTCCTACTATCCACCGGCTATTCAGGGTTCTTCCAGCGGGTATTTGGGCATCCAGGGTCAGACTCAAGGTCAGTCATCTTCCGCGCCAAGAGGTTACTATGAGTGCGGAGAGCTTGGTCACATGATGAGATCTTGCCGAAGTTTTGGGGCAAGGCAGTGCAGAAGGGACAGCAGGGCCATCAACCCATGATCACGGCACCAGTTTCCACACTGGCCGTCCAGCCTGCCAGAGGTGGAGGGCAGGTAGGGGTCTCCCTGGAGGTGGAGGCCAGTTAGGTGGCACTCTAGATATGTTCTATGCTTTTCCATCTAAACTAGATGTAGTAGCCTCAGATGTCATGATCAAAGGTATTATTTCTGTCTGCGGTAGGGATGCTTCAATACTATTTGATCTAGGGTCTACATATTCATATGTTTCTTCTCTATTTTCTCACTATCTAGATGTCTCTCGTGAGTCGTTGGGTGCTCTTGTATATGTGTCCACACCAGTGGGTGATTCCGTTGTTATGGATTGTATTTACCAGGCCTCTATTGTGACTTTCTATGGTTATGAGACCAGAGCGGATCTTTTTGTTGCTCGACATGACCGACTTTCAGGTCAAGACTGGTTTGTCTCTGTATCATGTTATTCTTGATTGCCATGTAAAGATTGTTACCTTGACGATGCCAGAGTTTCCTAGATTGAAGTGGAGGGGTTCATCTATCAGTACATCTTAGTTGAGAAGGTGTTTTTGGCTTATCTGGCTTATGTTCGAGATACATCTGCAGAGACACCCATGATTAATTCAGTATCCATGGTGCGGGAGTTCTCTGATGTGTTTTCTTCTAATTTACCAGGCACGCCACAAGATCGTTATATCGATTTCAGTATTTATTTGGCGCCATGTATCTAGCCTATCTCTATTCCACCATACCACATGGCTCCTAAAGAGTTGAAAGAGTTCAAGGAACAACTTGAGGAGTTGCTAGCAAAGGGGTTCGTCATGACGAATGTGTCACATTAGGGTGCATCGGTGTTATTTGTGAAAACGAAGGATGGGAGTATGTGGATGTGCATTAATTACTGCCAGTTGAATAAGATTACCATTAAGAACAAGTACCCGTTGCCACGTATTGATGATTTGTTTGAGCAGTTGCAGGGTGCTAGAGTGTTCTCTAAGATCGACTTGAGATCTGGTTATCATCAGCTGAAGATTCGTGCTTCGGATTTTCCGAAGACAGCTTTTCGGACTAGATATGGCCACATTGAGTTTCTAGTGATGCCCTTCGGCTTGACCTAACACCCCAGCGGTGTTTATGGATTTGATGTACTGAGTGTTCATGCCATATCTTGACTCATTTTTCATTGTCTTCATTGATGATATATTGGTCTACTTGCGTAATATGGAGGAGCACGAGCAGCATTTGAGAGTTGTGCTTCAGACCTTGCGGGAACAGAAGTTATATGCTAAGTTCTCCAAGTGTGAGTTCTGGTTAGATTCTATGGCATTCTTGGGGCATGTTGTATTAGGTGATGGTATTAAGGTGGATCCCAGGAAGATCGAGACCGTCAAGCGTTGGCCTCGTCCTTCTTGGGGTTAGCAGGTTGTTATTGTCGGTTCGTGGAGGGCTTCTCATCTATTGTAGCACCTTTGACTAGACTAACCAAAAAGGGTACTCCATTCTGATGGTCCGACGATTACGAGATGATCTTTTAGAAGCTCGAGACTGCACAGACTACAACACCGATGTTAGTGTTGCCTTTCGGTTTAGGGATGTATACTATGTATTGCGATGCTTCATGCGTTCGCTTGGGTTGTGTGTTGATGCAGGAGGGGCGAGTTATTTCATATGCTTCACGTCAGCTGAAGCCTCACCAGAAGAATTACCCCATACATGATTTGGAGTTGGCCGCGATTGTTCATGTTCTCAAGATTTGGAGGTATAATCTTTATGGGATGTCCTGTGAATTTTACACCAATCACCATAGCTTGCAACATTTGTTTAAATAGAGGAATATTAATTTGAGACAGCGCAGGTGGCTTGAGTTACTGAATGACTATAACATTACCATCCTTTACCATCCGGGCAAAGCGAATGTAGTTGCGGATGCCTTGAGCAGAAAGGCCAAGAGTATGGGTAGTTTGGCATTTATGTCAGTAGATGAGAGGCCATTGGCTTTGGACATTCAGTCCTTAGCTAACAGACTTGTGAGGTTGGATATTTTAGAGCCCAGTCGAGTTCTTACATGTGTTGTGGCTCAAGCTTCATTATTTTAGCAGAATAAGGCTCGTCATTACGATGATCTACACTTGCTAGTTCTTAGAGAGACAATACTACGGGGTGGTGCCAAGGAGGTTACTATCGGCGAGGATGGTGTTCTGCGACTCCAGGGTCGCCAATGTGTTCCTAATGTTGATGGCTTGAGGGAGAAGATTCTACATGAGGCACACAATTCTCGCTATTCTATTCATCCAGGTGCCATAAAGATGTATCACGACCTGAGGCAGCATTATTGGTGGCAGCGGATGAAGAAGGACATAGTTGAGTATGTAGCGAGGTGTCTAAATTGCCAGCAGTTTAAGTACGAGCACTAGAGGCTAGGTGGCCTACTCCAACAGATGGTTATACCGAAGTGGAAATGGGAGCGGATCACTATAGAACTTGTAGTTGGGTTGCCGCAGACGTTAAGGAAGTTTGATGCCATTTGGTTCATAGTCGACAGGCTGACCAAGTCGGTACACGTTATCCCAATTATGAATACGTACTCTTTAGAGAGGTTGGCCCAAATTTACATTCAGGAGATTGTCTAGTTGCATGGTGTGCCTGTTTTTATCATTTCAGATAGACTCCCTCAGTTCACTTCGCATTTCTAGAGAGTAGTACAGAGCGATTTGGGCACCCGAGTAGAGATCAACACAGCCTTTCATCCGCAGACGGACGGGCAGTCAGAGTGGACAGTTCAGATTCTAAAGGATATGCTCAGAGCCTTTGTGATTGACTTCGGATGGCAATGGGATAAATTCTTGCCTTTGGCTGAGTTTGCCTATAACAACTGTTATCAGTCCAACATCGAGATGGCTCCATTTGAGGCTTTATATGTTTGGCGATGTCATTCACCCATCGATGGTTTGAGCCTGGCGGGGCTAAGTTGTATGGCACTAATTTAGTGAAGGATGTCTCGGAGAAGGTAAAGTTGATTCAGGAGTAACTTCGCACAACACAGTCCAGACATAAGATTTACGAGGATTAGAAGGCGCGTGATTTATCATTTATGGTGGGGGAGAAGATTCTCTTGAAAAGCTCGCTGATGAAGGGTATCATGGGGTTCGGGAAGAAGGGAAAGCTGAGTCCAAGGTTTATTAGCCCATTTAAGGTGTTGAGGCAAGTCGGGGATGCTGCTTTTAAGCTTGCTTTGCCTCCCAGTCTATCGGGAGTTCATCCTGTCTACCATGTGTCTATACTCTGGAAGTACCACGCTGACAAGTCGCATGTGTTAGACTACAGTATAGTTCAGTTAGATGAGAGCTTGGGTTATAGGGAGGAGCCAGTTGCTATTATTGACAGTCAGGTTCGCTAGTTGAGGTCCAAGAAGATTTCTATGGTAAAGGTCTAGTGGAGGGGTCAACTAGTCTAGTAGGCAACTTGGGAGATCGAGGAGGACATGAAGAGCAGATATCCACACTTATTCAGCACTCTAGGTATGATTCTAGACCCGTTCGAGGACGAACGTTTGTTTAAGAGAGGGAGAATGTAACGACCTGACCGGTCATTTTTCTTTCTAGGTCCCCGTTCCCTAAATTAAGACTCCCTGTATGTGCTTTTAATATTTTATGACTTGCGGGGATGGTTGGTTTAGGTTTGGAAAGGTTAGGGTTGAAATCAGAACACTTAGTTCCTTAACAGTGGCCTAAGATGGCTAAGTTTGACTTGAGTCAATATTTTTAGCAAACTACCTCGTAATCGAGATTTGATGGTTTCAATAGGTTCGTATGATGATTTTGGACTTGGGCGTGTGTATGGATCGGGTTTCGGGTAATCCGGGAGCATTTCGACGCTTAATGTTGAATGTTTTCGAGTTCTTTAAATTTGGTTTGGAGTAGACTTTGGAGTTTTCGAGGTTCGTTTGGGATTTCGAGCCTGGTAATAGTTTCGTTTAGTAATTTATAACTTGTACAAACAATTTGGAGTTATTCCGAGTAGTATAAGTATGATTCGGCGCGTTCGGAGTTAGTTGAAAAGTTTGAAGTTCATAAGTTGATTCAATTTAGTTTTGAGGTGTGATTCTTGCTTTCGTTGTTGTTTCATGTGTTCCGAGGGTTTGAGCAGGTCCGTATTATGGTTATGGACTTATTGGTGCATTCGGACAAGATCCCGGGGGGCTCGGGTGCGTTTCGAATCGCCCGGAGCTAAGTCCAAAACTGCTGGTGTGCTGGTTCGAGTTTCCTTCTTTACGAACACGGAAGGACCCTCGCATTCGCAATGATGGATTTGGGGACTTGACGCTTTTTCTCTTCGCGTTCACAAAGAAAGGGCCGCATTTACGGAGGCTTTTAACCAGTGGTCTTCGCGTTTGCATTTGACTCAGTTGCCTTTCACGTTGGCGAGTGGAGGCACGCGTTCACGATGAGAGGGCAGCTCAGTGCATCGTGTTCGTGAGTGTCTTCTCGCGATCACGAAGAAGACTTTTCTTGGGTTCGTGAGTTTTGCCTTTGCGATTGCGAGGGCTTGTTCGCGATTGCGAAGAAGGCTCGTCTGGGCAGTGACTTAATAATAATCCGGAATTTTGCCATTTTGTTCATTTCTCTCATTTGTTGGCAAAGTTTAGAGCTTTTTGGAGAGGGGTTTTAACCTAGCTATTAAAGGTAAGTGATTTATATACAATGTAAGATAAATACATAGATTATGGGTAGATTATAACATGAAAAATGTAAAAATTTAGGAATCTTCCAAATTGGGTCGGGTATTTAATCTAATAGTTAAACTATGAACTTTTGAGCAATTATCGATTAGCTTATACAACCTTTGGCTTGTTACGGATTATTTGGCACCGACTTGAGGCTTCTAGAGTGACTTGTGGACCAAAAAGAGGACTTGGTAATGAGGTAAGTCTCTTTCCTAACCTTGTAAGAGGGAATTAACCCCATAGGCGTTTAAATTGTTATTTTCTACTAATTGTGGGTGCTAAGTGCACACAAAGTGACGAGAGTCCATGCGTAGCTAAATTTCATGTTATGTCCGTCTAGACATAAGCCTTTATTATACTATTACTTGCACTATTTGAACTCAACTTACTAGTTTAATTGCTTGAATTAATATGTAAAACTTGGTTAAAGCCTATGTTCAATAGAGCTTCATTACTTAGAGATTTGGAGGAATGTTTAACTATTGATGGGAATTTATATTCATTTATGGGCTTATCTTAGAGTTGTAAATACATAATTCGTAATCCGAAGAGTTTCCCTATTCCTGTGGATCGGGTCAAATGCCACGGAAATATTTATATATATTATGGGATGAATCCATTGATGGGGCCGTACGACCTCAGTAGTGTATGTATACGATTATTATAGATCGGGTCGTACGACCTCGGCATAACTCATGCGTGTTGTCACTCGGAGTCCGATTATAGTTGATATATCTTCCATGACTTGAGAATTTATAAATACATGTGGGCCCTTACTTGTTGAGATTAGCATGTGATATTTGGGAACTGTTAATTGTTATTTTGTTATAGGATCATTTAATTGTTGCCTCTTATTCCATTACTGACGTTGTATTTCATGCCTATTTAATATTCTTCTACATTTTGTATACTGCCCACTAGTAAGTGTCGATGTCGACCCCTCATCACTACTTCTTCGAGGTTAGACTAAATACTTATTGGGTACACGTTGATTACATACTCACACTATACTTCTGCACATATTGTGCAGGTTTTGAAGTAGGTGCACATATTGGGCACCATACGACCTATATTAGAAATTGGGCCGTGACACCGGGTGACCCGAAGGTGTTTCAGCGCATTATGTAAAAACTGGCAAAAGTTGAATTTTTATGTTGAAAATCTTGAGTTTTGATAATTGATTCTTAGTAATTGATGTTATTTTGATGATTTGAGTTAGCGAGCGAGTTTGTAGGATGTTATTATACATGTGTGAATGTTTGGATTGAAGCCCGAGGGGCTCGAGTGAGTTTTGAATGTGTTTTGGAAGGAATGGAATTGCTGTTGAAAAATCTGGTGCATCAGGTCTACAAGTCTCGTAATTGCGATGACCTATTCGCAATTGCGAGTCCCGCTTTTGTGAAGTTGGTCTCGCAAATGCGATAACTAGGGAGAAACTATGAGCTTCATAAATGCGAAGTTGCTGTCGCTAATGCGATCTAGGGGATTTCACTTCTGTGATGGTAATGTCGCAAATGCGACTGAAATCTAGGATGGATAGTCTTTGCATTAGCGATGGCTTTGGGAGTAAGGTGTTCATCGCAAATGCGACCATTGTGTCGCAAATGCGGTATTAGAGGGTCTGGGCAGCTTTTCTCTTTTGCGAACAATGGTTAGCTTTTACGAATATCGCAATTGCGATACCTGCAGCTGGGTAAAAGTGGGGAATTTCGGGGCATAACTCATTTTACACTATTTTTCAACCCTAAACTCTCTAGAGGAGACATTTGATAAGGATGTTCTTCCCAAATTCATTGATAAGCAACTTTAACTAGTTTTCAATCAATTTCAATCACTTTTACATGAATTTAATCATCAAAATCTATGAATTTCAAAG
Source organism: Nicotiana otophora (assembly GCA_000715115.1). Lineage (NCBI taxonomy): Eukaryota > Viridiplantae > Streptophyta > Magnoliopsida > Solanales > Solanaceae > Nicotiana > Nicotiana otophora. The sequence continues at coordinate 14,064 of AWOL01S0056511.1, read as the reverse complement.
TAGAAATTAAGTGTTTCGAGTAGACTTTAGAAATTTCATAAAATTAAGATTTAGACCTCGAATTGAAGTTGGATTTCGATACAAATCACCTAACCAGGCCCGAGGGTGAATGGGTAATTAGGATTCGGTTTGAATCTCGGATTTCTACCACGTGGGCCTGCGGTTGACTTTTTCAATTTAGTTAAAAATTGAAACTTTTTCATTCGTGGGTAGTTTCTAAAGCTTGTTTTGTATTGTTTGAATGACAATCGGTTAGATTCGATTGGTTTGGAGGCTTGTTCTAAAGGAAAAGTTGTTGTTGATTATTGATTTGATTCCGGAAAGAGGTAAGTGTCGTGGTTAACCTTGACTTGAAGGAATTATGACATAATTGGTCTGTTTGCTACTTGATTTATGTGTGGAGGCCGTGTATATTCAAGGTCACGAATGTATATGTGTTGTCATGGGTTAAGCATGCGGGGCGGGCTACTTAATTACATCTTTTCAATTATACTATGTTATCTTTTATTCCATGTTATTATCCGTTCTTTGCTCTAATTGCAACTTGCCTTTACTTATTAAAGTCATGCTTTCCTTCGTTACATGCCTCAATTTGCTATATGTTTCCTTTATATCCATGCCTTCATTTATTGGCCGCCTTTACTTGTTTTATGTTTTTATATGTTGCTGCTTTTTATTTGTCTTAGGTCTTTACTTGTTAAGTTGCCTTACTTTCTTCCTTTTCACTCTACTATGTGTATTGAACTGTCTTAAATACTTTATTTGTTTAGTTTGCTTTTTACGTGTCGCTATGAGATACGTCGTAGTTGATTGTAGTATTGTACATATATGATATATATGGGATCGGGTTGCACGCCGCAATGGATATTGATAGGACATTTGGAATCGGGTTGCACATCGTAGCGGAATTGATATGATAATTTGGATCGGGGTTGCACGCCACAACGATATTGATATTGTATATTGATCAGGTTGCATGCCACAACGTTAGTGGTATTTATATATGTGTGGATCGGTGTTTTTTTTGTAGATTTTAGGATTTTCATAAAATTGAGATTTAGACCTCGAATTAAGGTTGGATTTCGAAACAAATCACCTAACCAGGCCCGGGATGAATGGGTAATTGGGATTTGGTCCAAATCTCGGATTTCGACCACGTGGGCCCGGGTTTACTTTTGTTGACCTTTTCAATTGAGTTAAAGATTGAACCTTTTTCATAAGTGGGTAGTTTATAATGCTTGTTTTGTATTGTTTGAATGATAATTGACTAGATTCGATTGGTTTGGAGGCTTGTTCTAAAGGACAAACTATGGTTGATTGTTGATTTGATTCCGGAAAGAGGTAAGTGTCATGGTTAACCTTGACTTGAGGAAATTAGGACCTGATTGGTCTATCTGCTACTTGAGTTATATGTGGGGACCATGTATATGCAAGGTCACGGATGTATATGCGTTGTCATGGGTTAAGCATGCGTGGCGGGCTACTTAATTGCATGTTTTCAATTATACTATACTTTTTTTATTCCATGTTATTATCCTTTATTTACTTTAATTGCTACTTGACTTTACTTATTAAATTCATACTTTCCTTCGTTACATACCTCAATTTGCTATATGTTTCCTTTATATCCATGCCTTCATTTATTGACCGCCTTTACTTGCTTTATGTTTTTATATGTTGCCGCTTTTTACTTGTCTTAGGTCTTTACTTGTTAGGTTGCCTTACTTGGTTCCATTTCACTCTACTGTGTGTATTGAACTGTTTTAAATACTTTATTTGTTTATTTCCCTTTTTGCGTGTTGTTGTGAGGTATGCCGTAGTTGATTGCAGTATTGTACATATATGATATATATAAGGGATCAGGTTGCACGCCTCAACAGATATGGATATGATATTTGGAATCGGGCTGCACGCTGTAACGATATTGATATGATATTTAGGATTGGGGTTTCACGCCACAACGGTATTGATATTGTATATGGTATCGGGTTGCATGCCGCAACGGTAGTGATATTTATATATGTGTGGATCGGTTTGCGTGATGCAATGGAGAAGTTATATTATGATTGTTCTTAGTTGTTGGTTCTCGTTCCCTGTTGTGTTGTGAAATAGAGCATAGGTGATATTCTGGGGCCCTCTATTGTGTATTTCTTATTCTGGTTTTCATGTTAATCCTTGTTTTCTCTATTCCGCTATTGTTTTCTACTTATACGCATATAAATTTATAGTGAATACCTTGTTATAGCCTCGTCACTTACGGAGTATATAGGGTCGGTTGTACTCATACTATATTTTTGCACTTCTTGTGTAGATCCCGATGCTGGGTAATGGAGCTTAGTGGATATTTTCTTGGACCCGCTTACTCAAGAGACTTGAGGTAGAGCTGCACGGCGTTCGCAGACCCTGAAGTTCCCTTATTATCTACTATACTGTTTATTGCATTTCAGACAGTTGTATTTTATTTCAGACCTTGTTTGCAGTACTCTTAGTAGCTCATGTACTTGTGACACCAATTTCTAGGTTTAGACTAGACTGCATTGATTTTAGAATTACAAAGTATTTAAGACTTATATTCTTAATCATTTGTTTCTAAATTATTAAAATGAATATCTGTGTGGCTAGTGTTGGCTTGCCTAACAAGCGGATGTTACGCGTCATCACGACCCCATGGTTGGGATTTCGAGTCGTGACAGTCATCATCGCCAATAGCCACCTCCTTATAACCACCTCACAATATCGTGTCCATAAGAACAAGCAAATGAGGGTCATCATACTAACGAGCCTTGATGCGCTCAAACAAGGACGACGACATCACAACACAAGCGAGAACTCTTCTAGACTCAGAAATATCAAATATCACGAATCGTTAGCCAAAGTTTGAACATCCATAGCCAAATGTTGCCACATAGCTGGGATAAATACCAAACTCCTCATACTCTTCACCTTTTTACTCAAGGCATCCGCTACCACATTCGCCTTTCCCGGATGATACAAGATAGTGATATCGTAATCTTTGAATAACTCCAACCACCTCCGCTGCCTCAAATTCAAATCATTTTGCTTGAATAGATGTTGAAGACTTTGATGATCCGTATACACCTCACAAGACATGCCATACAAGTAGTGCCTTAAAAGTTTGAGCGAGTGCACAATAGTTGCCAACTCTAAATCATGTATTGGTTAGTTCTTTTCACGGGGCTTCAACTAAAGCAATGCATAGGCAATTACTCTACTGTCCTATATTAACACACAACCAAGAAACACATGAAGCATTATAATAAAAAGTATACATCCCCGATCCTGAGGGCAATACCAGGATTGGAGTTGTAGTCAAAGTAGTCTTGAGCTTATGAAAGCTCTCCTCACACTCGTCGGGCCATCTAACAGAGCGCCCTTCTGAGTCAACTTGATTAATGGGGCTACAATAGATGAAAGCCCTTCCACAAATCCACAATAATAACCAGCCAAACCTAAGAAAATCTTGTTCTCCGTAGCGGTGTAAGGTCTGGCCCAACTCTGAACTGCCTCAATCTTCTTCGAATCCACCTTGATCCTATCACTAGACACCACGTGGCCAAATAATGCCACCGAGTCCAACCAAAACTCACACTTGGAGAACTTAGAATACAACTTCTTCTCCCTCAACGTCTGAAACATAATCCTCAAATGTTGCTCGTGCGTCTCCCTACTACGGGAATACACCAATATATCTTCAATGAACACAATGACATTAGAATCCAAATAAGGCTGGAACACATTGTTCATCAAATGCATAAAAAGTGTTGGGGCATTAGTCAACCCGAAAGACATCACCCAAAATCATAATGCCCATAATGAGTCCTGAAAGTCGTCTTAGAAATGTCCGAAGACCTAATATTCAACTGGTAGTACCCCGATATCAAGTCAATCTTGGAGAACACCCTAGCACCCTGAAGCTGATCAAATAAATCATCATTGGGTGGCAGTGGATACTTGCTCTTGATGGTAACCTTGTTCAACTGCATGTAGTTAATACACATTCTCATAGAATCATCCTTTATCTTGACAAACAACAACGGCATACCCCCAAGGTACAAAACTAGGCCTGATGAACCCCTTAACCAACAACTCTTGTAACTACTCCTTCAATTCCTTCAACTCAGTAGGAGCCATGCGATACGGTGGAATAGATATGGGTTGAGTGCCCGATGCCAAATAAATGAATATATAATCGGGTGCATGCCCGGTAGATTTGTAGGAAACACGTCCCAAAACTCCCTCACTACTAGAACTGACTTAACAGCAGGAGTATCAGAACTAACATCTAGACAAAAGCTAGATACACCAAACATCTCTTCTCAACCATCCGTTAAGCCTTCAAAAATAAGATCACCCTGCTAGGAGTATGACCAAGAGAACCCCTCCATTCCAACCTCGGCATAGCCAAATTCATGGCCTTAGCGTGACAATCAAGAATAGTATGGATCACATCAAAGTCCATCATATCTAATGATAGAAAGTCCGCCCTCGTCTCTAAATCACATATAGTGACCACACAGGACTGATAAACTCGTCCACCATAATGGAATAACTAACCGGTGTAGATACATAAACAAGGACATCAAGTGAATCACGTGGCATATCTAGACAAGAAGCAAAATATGATGAGACATATGAATAAATAGAGCCAGGATCAAATAATACCGAAGCATCCCTGTGACAAATAGAAACAATACCGGTAATAACTACATCAGAAGTGATGGCCTCGATCTTCTCTCGGAACGCTTAGCATCTAGCTTGACCTCCACTAGAATTAGCTCCACCTCTAGGACACCCACGTCCTGGATGACCTCCACCTCGAGCTGGCTGAGCGGGTGGTGTAGCAACAGGCGCAGGAATCATAGTCCGGCCTGCCTGTTGCCCTGAAGCTCTATGAAAATGGGGGCAATATTCTTGACATACCCCAATTCTCCACACTTGTAGCAACCTCTGATTAGAAATGACTATGGGGCATGAGCGGATACCGTGAACCAGAATATCCACTATAAGAACCCGGTACATATGAACCCTGAATAGCTGGAGCGCGATCAAAACTCTACGTTGGAAGTGTTGAATGAAGACTGCATAGGAGCTCCTCGACTAGGTAGTGATGCATGATAAGCTGTCTTGCTATAATGGCCTTTTCCAAATCGACCTCAGCCTCCAGATGAGGCACCAGCAAAGCTACGTGAATGTCGGGACCTCTTGACCCTACCCTGCAATATCTCTCTTGTCCCACTACCGATGCGCTAAATACGATGCGCTATCTCCACAGTCTGGTGAAATGAAGTCCCGGTCTCTTCGCCCCTAGCCATAGCAAGGTAAATAACGTGGTGAAGACCATCAAAGAATCTCCTCACTCTCTCCTCCTTAGATGGAATCAAAATAGTAGCATAATAGGACAACTCTGTAAACCTTTTCGCATAATCAATAACTGAAATCTGGCCCTGCTGAAGATGCCCAAACTGCCTCCTCAGCTTATCTCTTCTAGTGCGCAGCACAAACCTCTCTAAAACGACCCTGGAAAACTGAGCCCAAGTAAGAGGAGGGGAACCAACTACTCTGCTCTAATCTGCTCATATTACTGCCACGACCTCTTGGTTGGCCCTCTTAGCTGAAACACAGTGAAATACACTCCATTGGACTTGACGAGTCCGAGATTTCAAAGAATCTCATAGAAACCATCAAGCAAATCATAGGGATCTACTGAGGGGAACCATCTAAATGCGGAGGATCCATCCTCCGAAACCTCTCCAACCTCTTCTAATCATCCACGGACAAAGAAGGCTCAGCAACTAGCCTGGGAGCAACTACAGGCTATTGTGCAATAACTAGAACCACTCCTGGTGTCTGAAACCCGGAACAATCTGCTCGGGGTTACGAGTAGCAGAAGTCTGTGCTCTGCCCCTTGCTTGCGAATTAGTCGGTGTTGTAGGAAACACCCCAGCCTAAGCCATACCCTCAAACAAACCAACCATAAGGACCAGAGTGTCCTGAACAACTAATGTAGAAAATAAACCCTAGGGAAACTGATCTAGTCCCACCGGCTCAACACATCCAGGAATCTGCTCCTCAACGGAAGCTATTGGTGGCTCCAGAGTAACTGCTCGAGCAGGGTCCCTATCTTTGGCGTGTGCTCCACCCCCTGCCTCTACCTTGGTCTTGGCCTCTCGTAGCCCTAACTTGGGGTACTGGCACCTGCTCAGCTATACCAAAAGAATGTGTCCTCGCCATTTGTGAGAAAATAGAAAATCAAAGATTCATACTTATGGGTAACCAAATCTACACGATAGAGAATGAAAGAAAGCGAAAGTTTCCTAACAGCCATGTAGCTTCTCGAAGATAAGTACAGATGTCTCAGTATCGATCTGCAAGACTCTACTAGACATGCTCATGACTCGTGAGACCTAGCAATCTATTACTCTGATACCAAATTGTCACAACCCAAAATCTCACCGGAGCCGTGATGGCACCTAAAACCGCTTGCTAGGCAAGCCAACAGTAAGTATGCGAAAATAAACTTCAACAACAGTAAACATTATCGCAATAGTGTAATAGCATAAAAAAGGAAATCCAAATGACAATGCAACTAAAACCACCCAAAATACGGCATCATCAAGTGCATGAGCTCTATAGAATACTAAATACAAAGTATGATTGTGAAGTAATAAAAGATAGGAAAAGATGTCAGGGACTGCAATCGGGAAGAAGCTCTACCTCGGTCTCAATAACTCAGCACATCTCAGCTCATAGTGCTCAACAGGTTCTAACTCCTAAATTTACACATAAAGTGCAGAGTGTAGTATGAGTACAACAGACCCCGTGTACTTAGTAAGTAGCAAGTCTAACCTCAGTCTGAAAGCAGTGATGAGGTTGGCAAGGTCCAATACTCACTCTCAATAGCCGCCAACAACAATAACAACATAATAATGGCAAAAAGGAAAAGTAGCTAAAATAATATCAGGTTCAAATCTATCGCAATAAGAGAAACAATAGGCATATTTCTCAAGTATATCAGTCAAAGCATTAACTTTTCGACTGAAAAAACACCTAGACATGGATTTATCAAAGTAAACTATGATTTCAAACTCTAAACATCAAATAGAGGCATCAAATACCAATTAGCAAGAGGAAAATACAACTCTATGCATGCATGACAAGTATACATGCAAAAAGTATCAACATCACAGTTTAATCATCAAGTATACAAAATTGCATCACATTCATTGGGCCTAGCACAATGCCCCTAAATTATTACACACACATACTCAGTACTATATGGGTGTCTGGCATAAGCCCCTCACTAAGAACATATCAAGTGCCTGCACTAACAGGGCCCAATGTAACATGGGTTATCACTAGACTCTGGAGGGGTGGATCCTAGCTCAAGCACTGTCACATCAAAAGTCAATGATCAGTATCACTCAGCCCAATACAGGGCTTTGACGAAGGCGTCACCTCACAACCAATATGAACACGCCTCCAAGGCCCAAGATCAACCATCAATCCTCTCAATATGGATTTATGTCCCAAAATCAATTATCAATCTCCTCAAGTCTCATTATGCCAACATCTCACAATACCGTACGATATACACCAACGTGCAATAACTTATCTCAAACCTGTGTCACACACAAGGATACTATCAACATGTTAGATAATATATAAAGAGTGCACAGAGACATAGATATAATACGTGGATATAATATCATAACTGAAAAGTATGACTATGGCTAATGCAAATAGCTCAATAGAAAAAATAGCCCTATCATGTCTAAAACAAATAAGATAACCTAGACATGATTTCTATCATGAGTAATAACTCAAGTAGTCAAACAAGTAGAGAAAATACAATATCAACAAAGCATGATAGTAAAAACATGGCGTTTAATAGCCTATAGTCTACTCAAATCATGAATAACCACAGTGCATGAATATGTGCTCGTCACCTTGCATATGTGTCACCCCATCATATAGCAAATATCATAGCCTACGTGGAAACACCCTCAAGCTAAGGTTAGGTAAGATACTTACCTTGAACGAGAGAGACTCAAAACTCCAAGAATCCATTGCCTCAAATCCGCCTCCAATGGGTCAAATCTAGCCAAAAATAACTCAATAATGTCAAACAAGGCTATAGGAATCAATTCCAAACAATAAAGCTTCGATCTTTATTCAATTTCTAAAAAGACAACAAAGTCAACCCGGGCCCACATGGTCAAAACTCAAGTAAAGGGATAGATCCCGACTACTCATAACTTAACGAGTCCAAATATGTGATTAGATTCCAAAACTGAGTTTAAATCGACTCCCAAATCCTCAATTTATAATCTCAAAAATTGTAGTTAAAACCCCCAAATTTCTCTTTCATATTCCATAATCTTTGTGTAATAATCCATTCGAAACAAGTTATATAATTAAAATTATGTAAAAACCACTTACCCTCTTGCCTTGTGTGAAAATTTCCTTCATAAATATCCCCTTTCCAAGTCTAGGGTTTAAAATAAGAGAGAATAGGCTAAAATCCCGAAATATAACACTTAAGTGTTTTGCCTTGTGATACCCTTCGCGAACGCCGCCCAAGCCTCGCGTTCGCGGAGAACAAATATACCACTGCTTCAAAACATTCTTCGTGAATGTCGTGGCGACCTCATGAACGTGATGCACAGGAACCCCAAACCTACGCGATTGCGAGACCCTTCCCGTGATCGTGAAGGCCAACTCCTAGCCCGCCTCACTGCTTTGCGAAAGTAATCTGCAAGGCCCAAACGCGAAGATGAATTGCCACAATCCATCACGAACACGACCTCCTATCCGCTAAGTGAAGAACAAAATCAACATGCTCTAAAATCCTTCTGCGCGATCGGGAGACTTGCTAAGTGATCACGAAGCACACCAAACACCAACAACAATCTGCAACATTGAACATGTTGCAGACGGTCTGAAACTCACCGAGCCACCTAGGACCCTGTCCAATCATACCAACAAGTCCCTAAACACTGTCCGTACCCATCCAAAGCCTCCAAACACATACAAGATCATCATATCTATGAATTGAAGTTCAAACCACAAATTGAACTTTTCTTAAGTTCGTAAGCTTCTAAACTTCCAACCAAGCATCTGATTCATGCCTAACCACTTCAGATCACAACCAAACTTTTCACACAAGTTCCAAATGAAAAACCAAACATATTTCATATTCCGAAACAACAATCTGAATCCGATATTATCAAAGTCAACTCCCGATCAAACTTATGAACTCTTCAAACCTTCAAATTACCAACATTCGCCAAATAGAGTACAATATCCTAGGAACCTCCAAATCTAAATACGGACATATGCCTAAGTCCAAAATTACCATATGAATATATTGGAACCATCAAAATACCAATCTGAGATCATCTACTTGAAAGTCCAACCTTAGTCAACTTTTACAACTTAAGCTTCCAATAATGGAACTAAGTGTTCCAATTCACATCCAACATTCTCGAAACCAAATCAACCATTCATGCAAGTCATAAAACAATAAACAAGCATACAAAAGCATCAAATAGGGAAACGGGTCTCAAATACATAAAACGACTGGCATGTTCGTTACACTAGTATAATATGGCGCATATATAAGATGCGTTATGGAACTGTACCACGAATATTGTCATACGTACCTTTGAAACGTTACAAACTAATTCATTCCGAGTGGTTAGTATTGGGAATAAGATTGTGATATGTTTGGTGATGATACATCTTCCGATGCGTGTTCCACGCTGTTAATTATATAGCGCATTACGTACAATGCGTGTAGTTACGTTTACCTATATAAGCATGTATACTTTACAAAGAAAGGTAGAAAAATATTAACGTTGCTAGTCATGTCATGTAGAGGAAATATAGACAGGTCAATATTCTTCCCGAAGGACCCAAGTGCTAGTGATGAAGGCAGCTCTAATCAAATCAATCTTTCTACTAATTCATATCCAGATAACAACCAAAACCATTTCGACACATATTGTTTAATGTCAAATATACAAAGCTAGTATGCTATCACTACTAGAAATTCGCTAAAAACCGACCAACGTTGGTCGGTTATGGTAAATTACCGACCAAAACACGACTATTACGGTGTGGACGGTGTTTTGATGGTCGGAATGGCTTACCGACCAAAGTTGGTCGGAAATTACCGACCAACTTTGGTCGGTAGATTAAAACGACCATCTGACAAGTTTAATTACTTACCGACCAACTTTGGTCGGAAACATATTTTATTAATTTAATTTTACCGACCAAAGTTGGTCGGTTTAACTAAATTATATTTTTTTATTAATTATTAAAATTAAAAAAAACGACCAACTTTGGTCGGTAATTGAAAATATATATTTTTT